>CM025627.2:9944589-9980941 GCA_014621495.2 Entosphenus tridentatus
GAGGGCAGGTGTGGGAGGGCAGGTGTGGGAGGGCAGGTGTGTGAGGGCAGGTGTGGGAGGGCAGGTGTGTGAGGGCAGGTGTGGGAGGGCAGGTGTGGGAGGGCAGGTGTGGGAGGGCAGGTGTGTGAGGGTAGGTGTGGGAGGGTAGGTGTGGGAGGGTAGGTGTGGGAGGGCAGGTGTGGGGAGGGCAGGTGTGGGGAGGGCAGGTGTGGGGAGGGCATGCGTGAGAGGGCAGGTGTGAGAGGGTAGATGCGGGCAGGGCAGGTGTAGCAGGGTAGGCGTGGGAGCGGCCGGGCGGACCGGGCGCTCGGCCCGGTAGAACTCGTCACCGAGTGGAATCAAATCCCTTGAGCGTGGCAGCGCCGCTGGGGCGGCACCCACAACCAGCCGAGGGCTTCACGAGCTTTAGGTTCTCGCGACAGCGAATGCTCTTCGCGGATTTAACACCGAAAAGTCTCGACAAAGGCCGTGAAACTCTCGGCCAGTCATCACTGGCAATGCAATTACCGTCAACATGGCTACATTTCTCAATTGAGAGTTTCCGGAACGCAACTCGGCCAGCTTAGAGGAGGGATTATCAGCGTACGGCACTACAACTAGAGTATAAAGTGTGCCTATCCATAGAAATCCTACATTATTGTACCATAGAGTCCCGTAAACAGGATTGTAAAGGTTTGACGCAGCGTGAGCCAAAATAGCGCGAGACGGATGTGGCGTGCCGAAGTGTCAGAACAAGAGTTCCGGCTGCAAATGAAGCACCGACCCATGGGCAACTCTCCGGCGACTTGGCACAGCGATGGGCGTAGACTCCTCAGAGTGATCGATTTTCCGCTAAGCCAATGAAAATGGAGACTGCTAAAAGGTGTGTGATTGATGAGCATTGATTGGTCCTCCAGAGCACACATTCTACCGTGAACGCACGACCTGTGTATGTGATTTGATTGGAAGTTGGCATTCTAGTTGCCCATTAGGTGGAGCAGTGATTAGATTTTTTTTTCCAGATTTAGGCCGCTAAAGATTTTTACAATATATAACGTTTGCCAGTGAAGACTGCTGCCAACAATTGCTCTCAAATTGCCCAAGTGCATCCAACGGAATTTGAGTCTCAAGTATCTTTTAAAAGAGGCTCCTGTACAAGGACGTTTGGCTAATTCCTCTTTGAGTCTTTCAGCTCTGGGCAGGATACCGGACCACTCGGGGAAAACCGCACACATATATTGGGAGATAGCTTTCTAAAATATGAGTAGACCGGGCAACCTCTTTGCTGTATTTCCACCTGCAGGCCACCTCATTGCCCAGTATATTGTGAGTCACACACGTTGGGATCTTTAAAGCGATCCACCAACCTCGATGGTGGAGACGCTCACAGCGAGCTAATCACGTGCCAGCCACATGGCTGTGCAGTGGTAACCTGTGGACCGAGCGGGACGATCCAATATTCTAACTGCGTAGGTTTCCACGGTCGCGCTGGACAAGCTCTCCCGATGTATTTTCCGGTTGCACCGCGCGCTGTTCAACACGGTGTCCGACGTTTTGCTCCACGTGCTGGGAGCTTCTTCAGGAACTGAATCGAGCGGCTCACGTTCTCCGTCCATGGGGCTTTCTGGAAGGGAAGCGCCGTGGAGTGAAGCGTCGGGCGTAATGCCGACTAACACGCGGGAATGGCAGAATTTTTTTCAAAACTAAACTTTTGTCTTCATTTAACTTCTTTGGCAGAACTATTATTGCCGCAATCAACGTGGCCCATAAAAGTGTTAGTTTTGACCTTAATTAGTAAACCCAGAACAGTTACCCACCCGAGCTCGTGTTATGGTCGACCCGTTAATCCAGTTAACATGCTCACGAATTCATATATCATGGAACACAAATAACAAAAATACCCATGAAAAAAATCCCATTTAGAGGTTGCTTATGGCATTATAAAGACATGGCACGCCGAGCCTCAGTGCAGTTTGAAGTTGTAAAATCTTGTGTTTTGCCCTGAGCTTAAGAAGCATAAAAAATGAATTTGTTACGCCTTATTCATGATACCTTGCTAAGATATTTATTGGTTGTGCGAGGTCTTCTTTGCGAATGCAGGAATTATTTTTGCCCTTTGTTCACGCAAACGCCCTCCCAGGCTGTGTTGCCACCACTGTTATTGCTGGGGTAGAGATGAGATTTCCGATTTGAATACATTAACAAAAAGCACGATAAGACACCTTAGGCAAATAAGTAGCCTTGTAAATAAAATATATTACCTCCGCAAATATATTTATGAGTGTGTGTATAGATGAATATATTCAAGGGAAATGTTTAATTACATTTAAAGAAAAATGTATAAAACTCCAATATGACTAAAGAGTATATTGGCTACAAAGCCTCTGTTGATAAAGAGTATCATTACTTTCATGTGGGTTAAAATGTCACTGGGTGGAGCGGTGGCGCAGCGGTTAACGCACTGTGCCGCGAAAAACCGGCGACCTCAGTTCGATCCGCGGCCACGGCTAACATCAGTGGCGAGTCACTTATGAACTGCCCCCCCCCCCCAATATGCTTCACAGACCCGTGCTGACCAACATGCGTGGTGAAGTATGGTCAAACAACCCCCGTGACATTCTTAACGTGGGGAAACCTTCATCCAGGGGTGAAGTGGCAAATGGCTGCACGTTCTACGATGCATTGAATAATTTTTGGTTTTATTTGACCAGATAGGATGCTTTGCGCCCCACTGGTGACAGCGTGCAGCCAAATAATATGGGGTCATATGTGGGGGAGTGGGTTGAACCTATCACGTGCACTGTTACTGAATGGAGACACCGGATGCGTTGTCAATATTGAGGTACGAGAGATGTCATCGACTCAGAAAGCGAGTGTGACTGAGAAACACTTGCGCCTGATTGGCTGTGAAATCACACGACAGTTGTGATTGGCTGTGCAGAAAGCCAGTGTGACTGAGAAAACACTTGCGCCTGATTGGCTGAGCCAATCACACGACAGTTGTGATTGGCCCAGGAAGCCAGTGTGACGGAGAAACACTGATTGGCTGTGCACTTTAGCAGGGCAATTGCTCTCCTAAGTGACTTAGAAAAGCGCTTTACAAACTCCAGCCCTCGCGACCCACATCAGTAAGTCTGTGCGCGTTTACCGATGGAGCTCCCGTTCAAATCCGGATTGAGTTGTTTCACACTTCACGCTGCGCGCCAGGCTGACGAGTGCATTGAATCGTCGCTCTCTACCTCGTATGGGGACGCAACGAGGTGCCAAAGATCACCTGTGCATCCTACCCGGGCTGTGGGGGGCGAGCAAGGTGCACATACACACGTAGACATTGAGTTTGTTCCATGCAGTATGGTGCACAGGGGGCTTTGAGATGGCAATAATCATGGTGAGACGCAGGATAAAAAAAACAAAGTTGGATTGGAATGCACATACGACGCCTTATTTTTCGTTTAATCACCGCACTCCACGTCACAGACGGACAGTGGGAGGTTGTGAGGAATGGAGGTTGGGTTGGAGAACCTCTCTTTTCACATCTTTGCACGACACTTTGAATTCTATTATACGTAAACAAATAATAAAAGTCAATAATTGCAAGGCAGGATTTAGTAAACTTCACTCCTTGCACCGCACCCGTTGCACGGCCCACATTTTCAAATTGAGCGATTTTCTGCATTCCAATACAAATGCAGTCGTTGCACACCGCACGCACCTGACGATCGGTGAACATGCACACTCATCTGCACGTCGGTGGCACACCGAGAAAGGCGTTTGAGAATTCCCAGAGTTGGACGATGCAGAATTGCACAAATTCCACTGAGTGTCTCGAAATCAAAGTAGCTCGGATGCGTTGAATGTACGGGGTGAGCAGAGCGGCCGCAGAGAGGGGGAGTGGGATGGGGGGGGGGGCAGATAACCACTGTGCGAGATGTTAACTACCTCGCCTAGTATACAGGAGGTCGTGGGGTTTTTTTCTTATTTTGTCCTTCCCCCGCACCTCCTTTTAGCATGGTTGGCTATGTACGATGCGAAAGAAGTTCAACATACATACGACCCTGACGCCTGTATATTTGGAGTTTGCATGTTTTCCCCGTGATCGCATGGATTTTTCTCTGGGTCCTCCAGTTTTTCCCTCCACGTTTAGAATCAAAATGCGTTTAGAGTATTTCGCTACTGCTACAAATTTCCAAGTGATAAGCCACTTCGCTGAGCTATCATTTGTGGCCAGGTCGCTTCTGACAAAAGCGCTACACAGCTTAGTGGGCTTTACCTGGTGAACTAAACATAAAGAGGTTAGTTTCATAGTTTAGCCTCGGGCCTGAGATTGGAGGAGACCCACAGAAAGGTCCGCAGGGGCCTCTCTCAGAGGGGAATATCGTCTGGAATATTGCCCCGGGCCTCCAAAAACATTTCAACTGCCCCGGGTGAACAGATGGGGGCTGTCGCCGCCTGTGCACAGATTTGCACCCCCGACCGGTGACGCTTCTGATTAACAAGCAGCAGCAGGCGCCGCGCCGTGTCGTCTCGTAGCCGTGTGCCGTGCTGTGACCGTGTGTATTTATGCAATCCGTGTTGCGTGTGTCGTCGTGCGTCGGAATCTCGGTGTGCGCGAAGCATGCGCGTCGTGTCTGACCGCGAACCCACCTAAGCCTCGGTGTCTGTAAATGTCGTCAATGCTTTTGTGTTGCACCGATTAAAGAGTTGCCTCCCACGAAGCTCTCGCGTGCAGCTTTTCGTTTGTCGTGTGTGTACAGGGCCACGTAACGATGCATCGATTAACATCGATTCTTTAATACTGGTAGGAACCTCCTGCTTACACCAGCCCACAGGGGATTATTGTGTCCGTCGTGCAGGGAGGGGCTAGGTGGGGAGGGGCTGGGTGGGGAGGGTGGGGCTGAGTGGGGAGGGGCTGGGTGAGGAGGAGCTGGGTGGAGAGGGTGGGGCTGGGTGGGGGGTGGGAGGGGTGGGGCTGAGTGGGGAGGGGCTGGTCACCCCGTGGTGCCCTTATAAAACTCAACGTTTAACCTACTCACGCCGGCTTGTGCCCGCCCTCACAGTCGGGCATATTTGAGGAATACACCACGCCGCCGTTGACCCTGGCCATTGACCGAGCAACCCAACGTTCCTACCAGCTCCCTCCGCAGGAATGTGTTTTAGTTTTTTTTATTCCCCCCCTACCCCCCACATGTTTTTTTTAATCACGATTGGTGCCATCGCCGCCGCGTCATGAGCAGAGGACTCGCAGAGCAGCGCCAACCCTTATATGTTTGAGAACGGTCCGCAGAAGCGGATGCTACAGAGCCACCTCTGAAATGCCATTAAGTGACCTGGTTCACGCTGTAGGGAGCAGCATTCCCCCCGCTTGCCCTGCTCACAGAGAGAGTAATGTTCGTCGCATGACGGTCAAGCTGACCATTTGATTTTCGGCAAATTACGCGCTGAAGAAAGATTTAACGCGACTATGTTTTCGTGCAGTCATTGGTGCCGGGGCTGGAACCATCTACTCACTGCTCTCGAGAACCCGGTTTCATCACGGGCGGGTGGCTGCTTGGATTCTTACGTCCATGATACACGGCCCAAATCACGCGTGTGAAAACAGATTGACAATTGGTATGAAAATGGTGCAGCCATGCTGGTGGAGCAACCAAAACTGTGCATTGGTGGGATGAAAGAAATAATAAACAAATGATGCAGATAGAAATGAGACGAAAAATCTTTTCTGGAATCGAATCATGAAGCCGACACATCAGCCAGCATTCGTTAAATCGCTCGAGGCAGAATCGTTGAATCCCTGTCAATTACAACGGACTCCATGAAGTGGGAATTCGGATAGTGAGAGTGTGAGGGTGTGAGTACAGGTGTGATTTGATATCTGTTGGCACAGTGGGGAGCACAGGTGGTGTGCCAGTCATCTCAGTCAACCTGTAACACCTCACTGGGTCTGTCCCTGTGACCTGCTAGCGAGTCTCTTGACCCTTCACGTGGCCTCAATGTGCACTTAGCCTGGCACAGTGGTTACGTCACAGAGTGAATAATAGGCGCTGTTGTTGTCCATTGACATCTTTTTTGTCTACATGTAAGCGTTTTTTTAAAATTGTTTTTCAAGAGCCAAGGAGGAATATATATCATAGGGAGGGCGTCTACTTCAGCGTGTAACAAACCGTGCGATTGACACAGTGGCTCGTGACACCCTCGTGATTGGGGGCAACGGACGAGACCACGTGGGCTCGCCACCCGACCATGGCAAGGGGCAGCGATGTTGCTTTTTTATCTTCTTCTCAAAAGTCTTTTTTTTATGAACAAGACGATTCAGGTACACACCACAGAGGATACGAAAGGAGGTTGACACCAGCACAACACACATTACGCATTGCAGTGCAACGTAAACCTGTCTAAAACGCACGTCTCAATAAACTATTGGAATAAACTCGACAACCCCCAGGTGTCTTCCTAAGCTCTGATACGCCTGGAGAAGGAGACGAAAACAACAAGGAAGGGGGTGGGGGAAGGGGGGAGGTGCCTCAATGCCCTCATGAATGCCCTTAAGAATCAATGCCCTCTGGAGGAGAGGTAATGAAAGGGGGAGTTACATGTTTGGTGATAATCCCCTTAGTTTTGCACTTAGACGCTCTAGAGCGAAATTTTTTTGACAATTTATTGGCCCATCCTTGTAGTGTTGGGGCGGCAAGTGATGTTGTTTGATATGTGAAGCTGGACCGAGCCTCTGCTCGCAAAGCTCAAACCGAAAGCGAGAACAAGCAGGGCCATCTCCGGGGAGACAAAGGAGCCGAGTGTTGGCCCAAGTCTTTTGTGCGCGCGTCTCGAGAGCACTCGCGCTCGTTAATTAAGACGGAATGCAAGTGGGGGGGAGGGGAGGCGGGAAATAATTGCCGTTCTAACATATTACTTCGGCAAAGTTTTCTCTTTGCAAGCCTTCCGTTTCTAATGAGTTAAGAGAGTTTTTACTCGGTTTTGTTTTAATACATCGGTCCCCGTAGATATTACTTCTGTGACTTACACGTTCATTCATGCGCATAAATTGCCTTCAATTGCAGCACGCACGTGCAAGTGCATAGCATATTAACGTGTGGCCAGCGTTGAATTCATAACCATCATCAGCCATGTTCAGTCCGCTGCTGGATGAAGGCCTCTACGAGCCACCCCGGAAAGTCTCATGATTCCGCAATCCAACTCACTCTGGCAAATGGAGCTGACCTCATGGCTCCATCTCTGCGCTGGTTGTGCTCTCTGTGATGTGCTTAACTTTTTCTGCCATTCCTTCGCCAGTCTCGTCCATCTGCGATTGTCCCTTCCAACGATATGTCCAGTCCACTTTTCGTAACAGTCCATGTCATATTTATTATTTGCGTTGCCCGATCCATGAGTTACTCTTTGTCACTCAAAACAATTCCAGGCATGCATCCTCACCATCAGTATTTGCATACTGTTCAATTATTATCCCATTCATTACTGTCCGTGTGTCTGCTCCGTACGTCGTGGTGGGTAATATGCACTGATTGAAAACTTTCCTCTTTAAGCACATTGCTGAATTTAGGTTTCCAACAATCCCTCCACCCTGCTCTTGTTCACTTCTCTTTCATCATTTTGATCCAAATCCCACTTGAATAATTGCCCTCGGGGTATCTATGTACCGCTGTTTTATTTCCAGTCGTGCATCTCCAATAATTAGTATTTCATCTTGTTTAATAATCATGTTTTATATTTTAATCAGCCGCGGTAATGCAAATTGCAGATTACTACCCCGTAGAGTTCGTAGCACGCACAGTTTTTCGCATGCCGAGGCGCGGGGAAGCGTAGCCAAGTTGGAGCGCAGCCCAAAGTGGCGACAACAATTGCCCAAGCTCTGTGGACCTACATTTAGATGTTTGGCCATTTCCATTGTTTTTTTATCCGTTTATCTTGAGCCAAACTTTGCAACCTTCAGCAAAGTTCTTCAGTCAATCCCGTGGTTCATTTCCATTGGTCAGAATAATGTCTCCGCCACCAACAGTGTTAATTTTTGTTATCTCTGTTTACGCGTTCATGCTGATCCAATTTTTAGGAAATATCTTCCTAAAGTTGCTGGGAATTGCCTCTTTGAGAGCGTGAAATTGAATTATCAAAGCTACAATGACAATCTCTTATTGGGCTGGTTTCACGACGTGCTTTAACATGGATTTAAAATTTACAGGCGTTCACTTAGCGCACGCATTAACCCAGACATTTTATTCCGTGTTACATCGCCGTAATTTTGCAGTTTTAGTGCTTTTATGTCCACAACATTCCAGAGTACCAGATGATAAAATGTAATAAAATATAACCCACGGCTGAATTAAAAATTCAGAATGGCAGAATGTGTACTTGGCGATTCAACAGTCGAGCAGTGGTGGTTACTCAACCTATCATCCTTCTGGGGTTGATACAATTAATACCAGAGAGTTAAAAGTGGTTGTCCTTTAGATAGACTCGCCCCGCCATAGAAATGTAGACTTTCTACAGGATATAAGCACCACCTTCAATGCTCATTTGAGCAAAGCGTTACTTGAGAATATGTTCCATCACCATGGTGCCGTGTCCTAAAAGGCACACAGACTTACTGCTCACGCGCTGATCGAGATATTTTAAAATATATATTTAATTGGTGAATGTGGCTCCACTGTTTGTAGTGTCCCTACACAACCATACAACGTCACTCTGTTTAAAGGGAAGCGGGGGGGGTGATACACGGTCAGTGTTAAATAAACCGTGAACAGATGTCAAAATGTTCAACGCTGACCAGAATGAGTAGCGATACGATCTGATTTTGTCCATTGTGCCTTCTGCTCTAGCTCTCACCTCCGTGAATGCACAAAGGCTCGGATACGTGCATCAACGGTTGTTCTTTTTTACTTGACGATGGCAATTCAGATGATCCGCTCAGTCGAGTGTGGCTCACTACCTCGTTGGCAACTCTGTTTATTTTAAATGATGGTTCTTGAGCACAGGCCCAAAGGCCAGCACAATAGTTTTGTTGACAAATTATCAAATTAGAACGCACGATTCGTCTTCTTTGTGATTCAATGAATTGGCACGATATGGGATCGCGATGTTATGCCGATTTTTTTTTATCTGAGACACAATCCCGATATTTACAAATTTAGTTCGCACTGCATTATAGCCAACCGTCCTAATCGGAGGTGTGGGTGAAGGACAACAAACTAAACACAAAAATCAGTTCTAAAGATATATTTTCAAATCTATATTGTGTTAAAGTGCATAGCTCCAGTGGCTTCCTAATATCGCAAGGAGGAGCGTTCCAGACGGCCACAGCAGCACAGCTGAAAGCCCACGATACGGTGATCGTCTTTGTCGTATTTCCAGGGGCATCTTGATAGATACAACTAGATTTTCATCAATCGTTATGAGCGATTAACACTCAACGTTACCATCGACAGCAGCCATGATCAATCCACTGCACAACGTATGTCAAAAACCATGGTATCTGGTAGCTGTAACAAAGCGTTGTCCATGGCTGTCTCCACTGCAGTGGCACACACACACCCACTGGGGGTCACCAACAGACAGACGTACAAAGTGTGACCTCTGCACTGAACGCCACAGCGTGCAGAAGGGGCATTCCCTCCCCCTCCTCCTTCCCCAGGTTGCACAGACAGTCGAAATGTACCGACGGAGCAACCACCAAGTCAACGTTGACTGGCTCTCCAAGCCAGTTCGCATACAGCCAACAAAAGCAACGGGACTCTTGTGCAGTCAAGGATCAGTGCCGTGGTTTTAAAACGGTAGAACGGCGTCCGAGACGAACGACCACCGTGGAGATGGAACCGATGCCAGGGACGGATCAAAGCAGCATCATTGGACCGCAGGAAAGGGGAGAGGGGCTTCATCCAGCAGTGGATAGACAATGATCGCTGTTTGATTATGAGAATTGAATGCCCCTCCATTTGCCCCACTACGGCAGGTGGAGCTGCTTGTTCGCACGACTCACTTGAGTTCGCTCTGGATCTCGACAAGCCCTGGGCCCTTGAGTCAAACCCAGCGCTTGAAGATGGCGCAAAACACCGGCGAAGCGACCTCGACACGACGGATATCTCCACCCAGCACCCCCCCACCCCCCGTCACTGAGCCTGGCTCGCTCGACGCTCGGGTGACCGTCTCGTTTGTTTTTTATTTATACGATTCACTACTGGGAAGGAATTTTCATTTAAATTGTGTTTAAAAGATCATTGTTGGTGAGCATAAGGCACAGGAGCATAACATTAATTCAATTTGTAAAGCTTTTGCCTGACGTTGGCGGATTTATTTATTTTTATATTTCCATGCCGCGCGCCGTACAGACAAGTTGCAATTATTTCCCAAGGGGGGGGGGGGGGGGAGCCCCCCCCCCCCCAGCCCCCCTCCCCCACAGCCCCTCCCCCACAGCCCCCCACCCCAACACCTCGCTCCCCCACTCTGACAGCGCCGAGATGAAACAAAGAGAATGATGACGCCGTGTTGCAGGCAGAGGTGGAGGAAGCGGGCGATGGGACAAGGATTTGAATTTTAAAAGAAGGAAACTATCGAGTCGTTTGTTGTTCTTCTTGTTGTCACATCTTGAGCAGAGCGAGAAGAGCGTTTGGCGCCTAATTGGATAGCCAGCCTCGGTGCTAATTGGGATATCTGGAGGAGAGACTTCGACTCGAGAGTTGAGGCAGACTTACTTACCTCCCTGGAGGGGCTTTTCGCTTGCTCGTCACCACCACCACTTGTGACAATTACGCAAACAAAACCTCGACGTTACTTTAATACGTATATATATACAGTATAATACTTATATTAACACTCCTTGCTCAACATCCCCACGGGACGCCAAATTATAAAAAAGAAAAGTTGTTGACAAACACATTCCTGCGGAGGGAGCTGGTAGGAACGTTGGGTTGCTCGGTCAATGGCCAGGGTCAACGGCGGCGTGGTGTATTCCGCAAATATGGCCGACTGTGAGGGCGGGCACAAGCCGGCGTGAGTAGGTTAAACGTTGAGTTTTATAAGGGCACCACGGGGTGACCAGCCCCTCCCCACCCAGCCCCACCCCTCCCACCCCCCACCCAGCCCCACCCTCACCACCCAGCCCCACCCTCACCACCCAGCCCCACCCTCCCCACCCAGGCCCTCCCCTCCCCACCTAGCCCCTCAGCACCCTCCCCTCCCCTCCCCACCCAGCTCCTCCCTGGACGACGGACGGACGGACACAATAATCCCCTGTGGGCTGGTGTAACCAGGAGGTTCCTTCCAGTATTAATTTAGGCGGCTATGTGCAGGTGAGTACATGCGTGGTCAGCAACACACGCCTTTGTGGCCGCGTTTTGCAAACATTCTCGCCCAAAGTTGGCATTTACAGCACGGACGTGAAGCGATTTCATCGCCGTCGTGATGTACGCACTGCAGTACGTGCGCATCAAAATACGAATCGTAGGTAAACACAAAGGACACAAAGGAACGCTTCCTGTGTCTCCCTTTAGTAGACTGTTGGGTGGCAAAAGTTGGTAGCAAGTTAGCAGCTGATTAAGACCGGCACGGCACACGATGGGGTGGGTGGCCAGCACCACGGCCGCCTTTGTCTCCCCAGTACTGATGTTTACGCACTGCACGCAGTACACTGGAGTACCGTGCCTGATGAAGGCTGAGTGGACCTTGAGGAGTCCCCGGGAGCGGTTCAGATATTTGCCACTGATATTGGCCTTGAGTGGGAATTGAAATTGGGTCGTCGGGTTCATATAGCGCAGTGCGCTGACAACTACACCACCACTCCCCACAAAGACAAAGATCCCCCGTATAGTCTTCAGCAGACTGTGGGGGCAAGTGCTGTTCGTGAGCAGCTGTGAAGGCCGGCACGGCACACGAAGGAATGGGTGTCCACCACCACGCCCGGCCACCTTTGTATCCCCAGTGCCGATCTTCACACATATACTAATTTTAGGCTGAGTCGACCTAGTGGAGGCCTGGGACCAGTTCAGATATATATAAAACTCGTAAATCGAACTCGGATATACGGGGTTGTGCGCTACACCACAACAACAACCGCCTTTCGCCCCGAAGTGGCGGTACAGTAACGTGGTTGTGGCAGGCTAGGTGCATCACACGGATGCATACCCAGGGAGGATGTACACAGCATCAGTGAGGCGCCGATCCGTTACTTTCATCACGGGTTTCAACGTTATCTGAATGCAACTGAATATAAGATATGCAAAATTAAAGACATTATCCTGCTATCATATCATATGAATGCGTTTTATCCGGATACTCCGTTTTATGATAAATAACAATAAGCTTATACCCTTTCTGGCAATAAAACAGTTGTGTTAATATGTTCAAACACCAAATAGAAACCTTTTGCAAGGAATGAAGTCTGCATTGACCACACGTACTTGTGGTGAACATAAAAACAAACATGCTCTGCTAATGAATATTATAACATATGCAGTCTTTGAAACTGATTGGCCTACACCAGAGACAATCGTTTCATTGCCAGAAAGGGTAAAACCGATTCTTATTTTTCATACTTTGATACTGGCAAAACAGGTCCCATGATATACTCGAGTTTCATTACCAAATGCAAAATGCTTTAGAAATTGAAACCTTCTTAATTCAGCAGTTTCCAAGCTTAACGTGGCAATAACAACAACAAAAACAGACGTAAAAACAACACAATGCCTTTAATAATATCTATTGTATTACTCAGGTTTTACTTTTATCATTGCAAGCATGACGCTCATTATCATAACAAAAAAAACCCACGAAGTTTACCGACAATAATTGATTAATACAGTCACATAAAACATATTATTACCGGGATTCTGTTTATGTAAAGTACCAGCTTGGATTACGAATACACATAAGCCGGTTTGCCTTATTAATGACAACAAGGCAAGGCTAATGTGCTACCTGTGATCAGAATATGGCCTAAGCACCCTTGATTGATTGGAGTTTTCCTGTTCTCATTTATAACCATTCTTTAAACCAGGAGAGAGAGAGCCTCTGGAGATAGCGGATACATTTGCTTGCAAGCGAAAGGAAACCCGTCGGGTAAAATATATTGCGATTATATACAGCCCTTTGTCAATCCACTTCTGGATGAAGTTCTCGGTGGTGGGGAGGGGGGGTTGACTATACTTCACCACGGAGGACAATGCGGGCTGGTGAAGCGGCAGTAGGGGAGAGGAACTCAGGACTCATTCAGATATCACTCACCGCTGGCGTTAGGCGAATCGAACCCGTGCAGCGCGTTAATAAACTGCGTCACGGCTCCACCAATATTGACACGAGGAGCAACGAATTGCAAAATCGGTGCAAATGAAGGGTGAACCGTTGCACAATTGTGACATGGCACGAGATTGCACATTATTTACCTTCGCAACTTGTGCAGCACGGAACTGCATAATGCAAGGGGGCAAGGGATCACAAGGACACTCCGAGACATTTCGTTGTCAACCCTCAAAAGCAAAAAGGATATAAAGATTGAAGGGGGGAGAATACAAAACTGCAAGAAAAATTATAATCTAAAGAAACCGTGGCCTTTGCACGCTGCTATCAAACCCAGTCGATCATCACCCACCACCCCTACCCACCCCTTCACTCTCACAGTGCATTTCTGGGTTGCCAGGCAACCGCAGGACCGTTTATCTGTGGCTGCCATGGCAACGGAGGGGGGGGGGAACAGTTCCACGGTTGCTAAGAGACAGCGGGCAGAGTTCCACGGTTGCTAGGAGACGTGATTGACCAGGGTGGAATTACATGCTCGGGCCTAGCGAACGCATAGACATGAAGGAGTAACCTCTGGTTCCGTACAGACCACAGAACATCTGCTACCCTCTGATACTTGATCTTTTAATGCATTCGAACACTTTTTTTTTCAGACTCTATCTTTCATGTTACGTATACATACTGCTCAAAACTCGCATGCGAATGTGCGTGCTTGGTTCATGTATTAAATTTGGCTGTAGCAATTTATCTTCAATTTGGCAGGTTATCTTTATCGACTGTCAAGGCAAGTGCTGTTAAACCGAATAAATAACCCGTGATAATAACAGTAATGATAATAAAAATAATGATGATCAGCACTCAGTCATTTGGCTGCCGGATGAAGGTGTCCAACCCGCATGCCGTGTTGTTCGTGGGAGTTGACTGACCATACTTCACCACGCTGGTCAGTGCAGGTTGGTGAAGGGGAGGGGGGTACTTCGAACTCGTTGACATATCGCTCGCCGCTGACGTTAGCCGTGGTCGGGAATCGAACGCAGGTATGATGCGATCTGTGGCCAGTATAAGTCTACGTTACAGCTGGTGTCATCATCATTATCAACAATATCATCATTAAATGAATTTAGTTGCAATTCCAAAATAAATTTATGACGAGCGTGATGAGTAGGAGTGTAACGATTCAATCCCGGCCCTTACCCCCATTCTATATGATGCATCGTTGCGATACAGGCTCTCCCATTCGATTCAATAAGCGATGATAATTTTAACATTGCGGTCAACGTAGCGGCCTCGAGTGAGTGCAGGCGACACGTGAAGACGCCGCACACAACATATACCTGCTTACTTATCTCGTTCATCCTCGCGCACGCGATTCAAAGCGTGCATTGCCCAGCTTGAGAATCTGCATCGGAGCATCCCTGGTGAAGGGGGATTGAACCCAATTCTGCGTGGTTATAACGCAGGGCACACACACACAGACACGCAACCTCCCCCCCCCCCTCCTAACAAATCACTAATACACATTTATATTCCGTAAATAAATTTTCACATAGCACGTTGAACTAAAAAAATAGGTGGCCCAACACGTTTATAAATGCACATTTTAAAAATGTCTCCATAAACTAGCACGCATATACAAAACAAAGAGAACGCAATTATCCATTTTAATGAAGTGTAAAAAAAACATGTCATTTAATTGCGTTGTGTACGATCGAGCCTATTTATGGCTCCTACAGAATGTGGTTTATGATGATAAATTGCCATGCACAGTCAAGTCGCCTGTGTAATCATTAATCATTATTTTCTTATGCATGTCCATTTGTTACATAAAAAATTTTGACAACAAAAATCTCAGTTTTTCTTAAATTTTTGTTGCAGGCGTACCCAGAATTCTCTAACCTCACAGAGATCACTTCAAGGTCACTTTCAATTCTGGAAATCAAATGTATCAAAACACACTTTTGAATGCAAATGCAATGTGCACAGTGATGAAACACAGCTAAACAAGTTATATTTGCATAAATATTACAAATCAGCGTGCTAATTTATAAACTAATATTTTTTTTTTAAACCTGCTTGCCCCGAGGCCCCTTAGGTTAAGATGCCTAAATTAAAATCATAGATTGACATTTGAGCCTTGAATATGCACCTAGAGAGAAAAAAAAAATCCAATTTATAGCGGACAAGGGCTGTACAAGCCACGACCATCCTGATTTTATTTAAATGTCGCCAGAATTTGCTCACGGGCCAATGTTTTTTTGTTTGCTTGTGAGAGTTGTTGCCATAGGTACGTAGCACTGTGATGCAAAAAAATGATAGCAGTTAACCTCTGACTATTCTGGCGGTGTTTTTTTCTGGCTGTGGGGGTGGGGGGGGAAGATACAAAGTCGGAGAGACTCTAATTGCAGGGAGAACTGTCAGAAACGCAGCAGCAAAGCCGATTGTCAAACGCGTCAACAGACAATAAAGCATTTTTATTCTCTATCTGATAAAACATAAAAGGTTGATTTGGCACCTCACCTCGTCATCAATCCAGTCGAGAGTGGTTTTTAATATTTATTTTAGATGTGCAGGCAGACGGTGTTATTTTTAAAAAATAGAAACAGATAAACATCGCGTCCCCTGGAAAGAAGTGGTACAATCCACTGCTAATCACCATTATGGGTGCTTGGGCAGCAAATATTACGAGCCAAGGGATGGCTGGCATCTAGTTTTCAGTCGTACAGTACATTGTTTTTACAGGTTTAAATTGAGCCAAATGGTATATCCGACATTGAAAGCATAAACATAATTCTGCGTATGGCATGACAATATTCATGAACACGTTTTTGTTTGTTAAAACCTAACCTTGAAAAACTATTATTATTTTAGAAGAATACACGCAGCAAAAAATAAATGAGAGGGTGAAACAATGATGCATTGGCGAGCGCACTAAACCTAGGAAGTTTCACGTCAGTGGTGAGTGACATATGGAGTGGGCTGGACCTCCCCCACCCTTCACCAGAGTGGTGAAGTATGGTCAAGCAGCCTCCGCAACTGACAGCATGGCTAGGCCTTCATCCAGCCCGTGGATTGACAAAGGCAATAGCATCAACAATTCCATATTCTACTTTCACGGCGGCTACTGTGAATTATTATATAAATAAATATGAGACGACACACGTGTGGTATTATGCCAATGTTTATACGGACTGCGCGAAACGCAACGCACTCTGTCACACTGACTACGCAATAAAATCCACTGAATATGCCAAGACACATGCTTGTAAAAAATATATATATAACATGCAACGATTCTCACTAATTTACAGTCTGATAAGAAGTTCGCTGCGTGTTTCCGTTGTCTGTGACAAGCCGCGGAGCACGATTCACTGCCAGCGCGAGACTGGCCTCATCTGAGCGGATTTCTTCCCCCCAATATTGGTTTTCTGACACCGCCACTGAGCTCGCGAGTGGCCTTGCTAGAGTTCTGGGATGGACACGCGGCACGCTCGCCTGTAATCCGGCACATTAGGGCCACGGTTTCTTGGGTGGGATCGTGCTGAGATCATTGCGAGCGGGACACCCGGATGCAGGGCGCATGAGCTGGAAGGACTGACATGGGGTGGTTCAGCCAGGGAGGTCAGTGACCCTTGTCCGTGTGGATCTTTGAGCGTTATATCCCCACACACACACACTTCATTTTCCTGATACCTACAAAAAATATATATATACACACACACAAAGGATAACTAGCCAAACACCGTGAGCAGGACCCTCCTGAAAAGTAGTGTCTCGGGACTCACATAGATAGAATCAAACCGGCGACCTTTGGGTTGCCAAGTCGAGCGCGCTAAGCGTTACATCACACGGCAGCGTCCCCATTCATCTTCAAATATTGCGTCAATAGTTTTGAGCGAGGCTTCTTTGCAAGGACACAAAAAAAAATATTTCTCCCGTGGCATCTCCGCGGGTGGAAATAAAAAATCCCTCGCTGGGAAATGTTGCCGAGGCTCGTCAGAAGCCTCTCCCGAGCTTTCACGCCAACGACGCTTAGCGTCCCGAATTTCTGTGGGGAAGGGACTGGGCAGACAAGCTTTTGACAGCGCGCCTAAGATCGCATTATTTCCCTCTTCCCGTCATTATCATGCATAAGAATTCCCATTTAAATACGGAACGAACGCGTAACAATCCCGCTTGTGATTTACCATTGAATTAATAAAGCTAAAATTGGTTTTACGTTGATTGCTTCCCGATTCCGTTGAAGGTTTATGATAAGATATTAAGGCTAATTGGCAACAGTGAGGGTGAAATGTCCTCAAATGCATTCGAGAAAGGGGGCATTAAATTTGCCACGGGGATGGGTTGTGTGCCGCGTGTAACCGCACACCCCGGATCAATGGGATTACTCAGATTCGACGGGATAATCAGTAAGCGGGAAAATGGAAAAAAGAAAAAAAGAAGAGAGACATTTTTTTTTAAAAGCCACTACGGCTCGCGCTGAACTAGCGTGCTCTCTCTCGCTCGCTCGCTCCAGGGCTTTGAGATTCCGCGGAAACGCAGCGATCTTGGGAATTTGTACATCTCCAGAAGGTTATTTAAAGGAAGCAACTTTGCATGAGAATCATTAAAATAAGAAGAAGAAGAATAATAAGAAGAGGGGCCTATTCATGCGGTTGCTACGCTACTGGAAATTTGCGGAGCGTGTTTTTTTTTTGTGGCGGGTGTGCTGCTGCCCGCACAGCACCGTGGGCAGTAGCACCACCACCGGCAAAAAAAAATCAACCACGCTCGCAACATCTCTCCTCTCTCCGCATTTCTGCAACGTCCTGCCGCGCTCGTCATGGAAATGCGTAGACAGGAGAGATGTTGCGAGCGTGCGCCGCTGCTGTTTTTCATATCGACGCGCGGAGAACTGCTTACACAAAAAATGGCATCGATTGATTTTATTGGATTGACTCTTAGGCCCCCCCCCCCCCGCTAATGGTCCTCTTTATTTGTTTCCAGATGCATGAAATGCTGGAAAATGCAGTTTTACTGCTGCAGTCAGAACACAAGACGCCCTCCCCCTGCCCCCACACACCAACGAGGAATATTGAGGATCGGAAAAGCTTTTGTGGCCTAAGCAACGGACCACGCCGTGGTATATTGTTATAATCTATTGACTACGTGAGACACGAGGACACTATCCAACACACGCGCGCGCGTCTCAATCTCCCGCATCCCGATGTGGCCCCCCCCATAGAAAATATTCCGTTGGCGCGACCGCGAGCACTCCTGAGTAATTGAATAGGTGGCGTCTGCATCAGAAGTGACGCCTGCTGTGCCTGTCCTCCCTGCCCACTTGCCGCCACCTTGATTCATCGCCCTGGTAAATAGCGCTGAGTTACGGTCAAAACCGGCGTGGCAGACCGAGGGAGAGCGTGCGGGGCAGCGGTGTCCGTGATTCACGTGGAGGGCCAGGCACAACGTGGGGGCTTCCTTGCCCGGAAACACGAGTCGACGCGGCGTGGTTTGGCGTGGTGCATCGGCGCAAGGAATTAAATGAGGGCCCGCTGCTAAATGTCTCTCTTCGCGGCCCCAGCAGCCTTGGCAGCTCCGGCTGGAGCCCCGTGGGTCCCGGTGCATTCGCGCTGCCGTGCACGCTGGGCAGCTGCTTTGGCGCACATGGACCGTGCCAGGCGGACGCGCATCGCCCTTGGTGAAGCCGCAAAATAAAGGGTTAAACAAAGTCGGAGAGAAAACAGTGAGAGAGAGTGGGAAAAAAAAACACCAGCTCACTCAACAATATCAATCTTGCCAAGAGGAAGACAAAAGGAAAGGTACATTTGGAATCGTGAGGTTTTTTTTTTTGAGCAGCCTGTTTACAAAGGAGGTTTGAAATGTTGCTTTGTCAGGCACGAGTCGAGACCGGGCAGCGTGTGGCATGAAGTCTGTCGTCGTCGATTTAACCCCCCCTTTCTCTGCCTCTCTTTATATCTCTCCCGTACAGCGTCGCAGACATTTCGGACACACTTTCGATTAAAATTCGCTTTGCGCGGGTAGGGCTCGCGGGGATCGAAAGCCTCCCCAGGCGAAACGTTTACCAGATGAAATGAATGCAAATGCATGGGGATGAAAATTTTATGGTCGACTAATTCGTGTCGACACAAGTCGACGCGCCTGGCTAAATGGCGTAATGGGTTAACAATAACACTGTGGATCATCGCCATCACATCTAGCGATCACTCCGATTCCGGACCATCGCCATCGCATAGAACGATCACTCCGATGCCGGCCACGGCAACACAACAGCGCAATGTTGAAAACATAAACAAACAAAAAGACGTGCTGTATATATCAACACTCACTTATACATGGATGTGCAGGAATGTATCTAAGCCTGGCCTGTCTGAATGAGCGATCTCGATGATATTGCCTAAGCCAGCATACCACATCCGGTGCGCTTCCCACGATGGCTGTGGCTGCTGATCACTTTCCACCGACTCCAGTCCACCAGCGGCACGCACAGTATTTCTGCATCCGGCACACCACATCCAGTATACCGTTGTGCCATGACTGGGGCGGCTCGTCACGTGTCGCCTACTCCAGGCTACCAGCGAGCCGAAGAAAATACTTAAGAGAGGAATTGTCTCCGTGGTTTAAAATAAATAAGTTAAGTTACATGCCGATTCTCGTGAAGCCACTCTATAGCACGGGCTCAATGAAAAAAGGTCTGGACAAACCACACAGAACTGGTGTTCTCTATCATATAGAGGGGTGGAATGGTGGCGCAGTGGTTAAGCACACTGCATTATGTATGTACGTTGAACCTCTTTCGCACCGTACGTAGTCAATCGCGCTAACCAGGGTTGTGGGGGAAGGACAATAAACTGAATAAAAAAGGCAGTTCTAAAGAAATGAGTTTTTTTTTCTTCCAATCTACATTGAAAAGTGCCACAGCTCCAGTGGCTTCCATATATCGGAAGGAAGAGCGTTCCAGACGGCCGCAGAAGCGCGACTGAAAGCGCGCGATGCGGTGACCGTCCAACCCCGAGGATGCATGTCAGCCACGGCTCACGCCAGTGACGAGTGATGTCTGAACCAGTCCTGCCTCCTTCCCTCCTCACCAACTCGCACTGAAGTATGATCAAACAACCGACATCACCGCCCCACGTGGCCTCGCGAGACCTACACAGAGCATTTGGCAAAACCAAACAAGAGTCATTGTTTTTCTGGATGGTGATCATAATGCAAAATACTATTAAGTCATCAACTGCAATTATAATTGCACCAACCTAAACAGTGACAGTGCTCTCTTCGCGTGCTTTCATTGTGTCAAATTAATGAGACGTATGATCCTTAGGGAACGTATGGATGTTAAGTGTGGGTTGATTTGAAAGGATTTCTTACGAAGTTACCGAGTCAACCCAGGTAATAGGGGAACTGCAGCACGGCGGCACTCACACACACACAGACACACCCAGCGCGTGCCAATGGGAGCGTGAAATATGTTCTCATTAGTGTAAGAAATAACACAATTGCTCGAGTGATGTTATTATTTCCCATGGCAACAGAGTCGCCGTGTATGAGAGGCGTCGCCATGGCAAGCAACGAGCACGCGCGCTCTCTGTGCGGCACGAGAAATTCTCTCTCAGACTTTCACATTTCTACGTGTAATGAGTAGCACATAAACAAACACTACCCAGGAATTCTTGAGAAGAAATTAATAAACGATGTATTTTTGTTCATATGTATATATTTTTTTTAATAATAATAATTTTGAAATCCCTTTGTCATTTCAATATGGGATGAAAGCTTCCTCCGTTGCCCGCGCCAGGCATGGCGAGTGGAATGGGAGTAGTTTGAGAAGCGCGGTTGGTTACGTACGGTGCGAAATAAGTTCAGCATACATAGTTTGCCATACTTCACCACGGCTAGCATCAGCAGCTGAGCGATATCTGAACCGGTCCTGGGTCACCAAGCCCCTTTCGCCCAATCCCACATGAAGTATTGCCAAACCACCACCCTGGACCAACCAGCAATGAATTGACCGAGGACCGTAAGCGTGTATCATGTATGTACGTTGAACTTCTTTCGCACCGTACGTAGCCAACCGTGCTAATCAGAGGATAGATGGAGCTGACATTACTAAGCTCTGCGCACCGATGTCTCGGACGTGCGGCGCTGCGCTGCTCAGCGTCGTTGTATTACGAATCTCTGCGGTGGATTTCGATGAGACTCTACGTGTGTACGCTGAACTTATTTTGCACCGTACGTAGCCAACCGTCCGAATCGGAGGTGCGGGGTGAATGACAGCAAACTAAATACAAAAAAATTAACCCGTAAAAACAAAGTTTTTCACTATAAATCCTTTATATGCGTGGCGGCTAGAGTCCTCTCGTCCTCTGGCTTGAGATGGCTGCCTCCTATGGGTCAGATGATTGCATGCCAGCATTAAGCAATTGGTAATTAAATATAATGTTTCTGCCCTAAAAAGTGTAAAATTTTGGAAAAAAATGTTCACGAACATTAATTGTCACGCACAACGAGTCTGTGTGGAAAATGTCAGCTCGATTGGATCACGGGAAGTGGGTTAAAAAACGACCGAAAGATTTGCACGGTCGTAAGCAAGCGCGCAAGTGAACTTAATATAAAGGATTTAAAAAGCACATTGAGCACGCGGTTCGCTGGGGGGGGGGGGGAGGAGTTGGGTGGCTCATCGGGGTAGAAAACAACCCGTCGGATGGCCCACTCAACAGAACTACTTAACGGCGGCGAGAATGGAATTAGAAAGGATTACGACGACTACGTCGTGTTTCTGGGGCACAGACACCCCTGCTCAAAGGCAGACTCTTCTTGAGAGCTCTTCGCCCTTTCGCCAAAGGGATAACATCGCTGTTAATTAGAAGGCTGCTGCAAAAAAAAACAGGGCCACTTTGTTCGCGTTCATTTGCATAAATTACATGGCAACGGATGCCTGATTGGAATTCAAAGGGAAACCAGGGGCTGTGGAATGAGGGTGAAGGGAAACCGTGCAGCAGTTCCAGTCACTCTGAAAAAAAAAATCATATTCATTTTTAATTTTGAAAGTGCTTCAAAGGCGCGCAACTGTTAAAGTGTTTTTTTACGACGCTGTTGATATGCAGATTTTTTTTTACGGGTTTATAAAAAAAATTAATCACGACGGTGTTTGCCGTGCAAAATAAACAAATGTAAATTCCTCGTAATTGAATATAGAATGAATACGCATTCACTGTGTCCAAATGTGGCAATGCGACACGGAACGGAACGTCGAATTGGGAGCCAAGGAACGGAACGCGTCCGAGAGGACGTTTACCGAGGAGATGGAGCGATGAAAACAGCTCGTGGGCAGACGCTCGGCGACAATACTACTGGAGATCTGTGAAAGAAGCTTTATAGCTCATCGGATTCCTCCAGTGTAAATAAATACTCTGATTCTGCATTGTTATGTAGGTTTTATGGGGAACTTCTTTTGCACCGTATGTAGCCCGCCGTGCTAATCGGAGGTGCGGTGGAAGGGCAACAAACTGAACACAACAAGAAGTTTCGATAGAAATGAGTGTGCATCTAGGTGATTTAAAAGTGCATAACTCCACTGGCTTCTTCATATGGGAGGGAAGAGCGTTCCAGACGGCTGCAGGCGCGCACCACGTGAGAAGGCGACAGCTTCGGAAGACCAAGGCTTTTTGGAAAGTAATAGTTGGAGGACAAAGGCCTAACTATCTCTACACATCTCCATTCAGCTATGGATTGCGTCATAGCTGATGATGATGACGACGAGGTGGGTTAAGAATTCACAGCTTTGCATTACATCGCAGACCAAACATCCAGAGCTGAGATGAGCAATTACTCAACAAAGTAAAAAACACACAAAACGAGTAAAACAAGATTTCCAGCATAACGTACGGCATATCGTAACCAACTGCAGCACTAAACAATACGAAAAAAATATTTTTTCAAAACCTCGGGCAAAATGTAATTGAATGGGGCCGGAGGACGATAATTATACACAAAAAACCCCTCGCATTACATTTTTTTCTTCTAAATATACTTTCACGATTTCTTGGCGGAAGATCAAGGGTGGGCTGGAGGTTGTCAGCACAGATAGGTCACGTATCTAATTAGAGATGGGGAGACCTTTCAAATTACTTGGCGCCCCTCAACGCTGCCCAGCGGTCTGGCGCGGGTACAAGAGAATCACTTGCCTTGACGTACGTGTGGACTAATACATCTGTGAGATAACCAGCGAACAAATCAGCAAATGAATGCATATCATCATATTTATCGCCATTATCCTCAACATCATCATCATCATCGGCCATGATCAATCCACCAATGGACGAAGGCTACCCAAAGCCGTCGCAATCATCCTTCACGGTCCTGTGATTCAAACATTTCCTGGACTTCCTGCGCGGCCGTCTGGTTTAATTCATCCATAATCGAGGTTTTGTTGGCGCCCCTGTCTGTCTGGTATGGTGAAAGACAGACAGACGAACACACGGATTGGAAGGCAATTAAAATGTTCCGTTTAAAAGCCCTCGCCCCAAGTGTCAATACTTCTGCAGAGCAGAAGCGCAGCCTGAGCTGCAGAGTTATTGGATAGTCCGCAGGTCAAGGACACTCTGCTGCGTGACATTAAACATTGACATTCGACCTCCTGCCCTTACTTTGGCGTGACCCCCCCTCTGCTCGTCGTAGAAGGAAACCACAGACCGCCAGATGCTCTTAGGCAGTGGACGTTAGTGGCTCAATGACAGGCTGTGGATCTGAAGAATCACCCGTACGATTAAACTGACCATCGCGTGCGGGCGGCAGGAAACAGATTGTTTGCGGTCGAGGCAATCTGTTACGAGGTCTGAGCCAGGTTGGTTTCCATTAGGCGGCTCAATTCCTCGCGTCAACCACGGCAAAAATGACAGATTTCAAATTAAACACGGCCTGCAGCCATGTAGTTTATTATTGCCTGTTTATTTTCACATTTCCACCCCTCCCCCCCACCAAAATCTGGGCCAACCACGCCAACAACGGCGCCTGTGCGCAGAGCAAAGCACTCCCCTCTCCCGTGCTCTCAAGATCTCACTCTACGGAGCCTCGCGCCGTCGCGATTCAGATCGGCCTGGACCGTGGCTTCTTTAGGTTGTCACCTGGTACCGTTCAAGGGTCTATCTCACCACTTCCACGACGACAGAACGCAGTTTCCTCACGACTCATTTTTACGCAACGCTCCTATCCCTGCCTTTATAACGGGGATTAGTGGTGTAAGGCACTACCACTAGAGTACAAGGTACACATATTCATAATTTTACTATATTATTGTATCCTATACTCAAGTCATCCAATGAAGGGACTTAAAAAAATGTTAAATAAAATAAGGCGAATTAATTTCTTAAATACCTTAATCGTTGATCAGAATTATAATCTTTATTTAAACTGGAGTAATCTGATGAGCTTTGAAGCTCTCTTTCACAGATGTCCAGTAGGATGAGCAAATTGGAACCCCTTGTCAATCCAATGCTGGATGAAGGCCTCCCTGTGAGGTATCACTCATGGGGGTCCACTCACCATACTTCACCACAACGGTGAGCGCGATTGGTGAAGGTGGGGCCGGTTCGCCATTCACGTTAGCCGTGGCCAGGAATCGAACCCAGGGTTTCTGGGTTCTCAGCGCACCGCACTAACCACTGTGCCACCACTCCACCCACCGCATTATGACATGCCTATCACTGGGCAAGCTCACGGGTGACAGTGTCCCGCTGTGTGGGTTCATCCTCGGTCCCTGCAAAGGTCGCGTGAACCTGCCAGGACAGCCCTCACCGGTGCGTACAGTTTCAAATTATAACTATTTTTTTTAATAATTTAATATATTTCACTTTCGCAATCGGTGCACTTAACATTCAACACACTTAGATTCAAGTGTAATTAAATGTCACCAGCGAGGTAAATTAAATACAAAAGCTTCATTAACGCTTTTCCTCCACGGCAATTTTGACGGCAGGGAACGGAGACGTCTTGAAGCAATTCGACGTTTTTAAAGCACGATGATGATAATAATAATAAAAAAAAATCATCATTATTCCGTTTCTGTGCCTCAATCCGTCACTTGGGATGGCAAGGAAGGGTCGTTTTTATTTCGCATCAGCCAGTCGCGGACTGCCCGTCAGCGATGTTGCTTGCGAGAGCCTCCCCTACGCCGTCTCTGAGCGTTGCGGTGAGATTCGTGCGGCGCACGCGCGCGAAAAGAGTTAAGCTTAATGGACAAGCTGCCAATGGCATGGAATGTAGTAATTAGACCTAGTGATTAAACACGTTATAGAATTTAGCACAGTTATAAGAGGGACAATGAAAGATTTGCTGCTTCAAAAAAAAAATGCTCGCCCAATGTGTGGCACGCAACGGCGGATGTATAAAAATGATAAAGGGCTTGAGTTTTTTTTTTGCTCGGAACGAAATAATTCTATTACTTTCAGCTCAATGCTGCGACGAATGGTGCAGAGCTGAGGAGCTCGAGGGCATGAGGAGGAGGAGGAGCGAGAGAGCAAGGGAAAGGAGGGATAACATTTCCTCTGCAAATGGTGCCTGCCTGGTGTTTCTGCCGTGGCTAGAAACCAGACGCTGGCAGTTCTCCAGGCCGGAGGAGGCACGGCGAGAGTGCAGGGTGGAAATTGCTCGCGGCTGGGGCTCCGCAAATGTAATGTGATTGGCTTTGGGAGCATTAGCATTGTCTGTGTCTCCGGAGGCGAGGGCATCAGTCACGGCGCTGATTTAGCCGCGAGACGTCCATCCATCCGTCGTCGTGGTAACGCACCGAGGTGCCGTGGACTCCCTCCCCTCCTCCTCCCTGCCGTGAGTCTGGAGGGCCGCCCAGTGAGGTTTGACACCGCACACAGGCGTGATCACAAAGCCATCCTCTGCTCTCTCAGATGCACATCTTAGTCCGTGAGAGCAGAAGGCACTAAGAGCAGTGAGGCACAACTCCCATCGCCGCGGTGGCTGTGAGATGTTAACGACCTCGCCTGGTATACAGGAGGTCGTGGGTTCCATCCCGACCATGACGCCTGTATATTTGGAGTGTTTGCATGTTCTACCCGTGGTCGCGTGGATTTTTCTCTGGGTCCTCCGGTTTTTATTTCCACATTTGGAAACATGCGATTAAAGTATTTGGCTGTTATACATTTACACATGATAAGCCACTTCGTTGAGCTGTCATTTGTGGCCAGGTCGCTTCTGAAAAAAAAATCTATATAGCTCAGTGGGCCTTACCTGGTAAAATAAAAATATAATTTAGTTTAGTTTATGTTGCCTGACATGCATGTCTTATATCACTGCCATGCATGTCCGAGGGTGGGGGTGGGCACGACCGGTTTTAATATCTCTCGCCACCGATGCTATCCATGGCCGGGAATCTAACTTAGGGTACCCGGTTCGAAGTAGCAACTTTAAGGAAGGGCCACTACTAAAGGTAGCTCTTGATGGTATTTACGTCTACTCTTCCACAATGACAAGACGTGCTGAATCAGGTCGGTGTAATCACACCTTAACCCAACACAGGCGGATCGATTAATTGCGGTGAGCCCATCTTACTGTTGGGTGGACAGAGACGGAGGCAATTGAAGTCGCTTGCCCCAGCTTCACAAGTGCCGCGACCAGGACATGGAATCACATCGGCGACCACTGGATTGCAATTCCAGGACACGAAACATTTCGCCACTATAGCAGTTCCCTTAATTTGTCAGTTAAAAAGGTAAAACATTAAGTTTTTTGTTTAAAATTCTGGGTCTTTCTAAACCAGTAACCTGTAATCACAGGTAATACAAACACACATATTTTAACAACCGCAGTGTGCTAACCACTGTGCCACCGCTCCAACCCAAATTTTTCAATGCTCATTCCTTTTGGTTTAAATTAAAATCGAGTGTGCTTTCTATATTCGTGTGCGTCCGTTCCAACTCTCCGTTTTAATTACAAGAACTTGGGCGGATATAATGTTCTACCTTCTTCTGCTCAGCCACCCGTTTTTAAACACCTGCAGCCTCCAAGTCAAGCGGGAGGAATAATATCCATCTCCCGAGTAAATCACTCACTCAGGCCGCTCCATTAAGTGGCTGCGAGCAGAGTTTTATGAATTGGCGTGGGGCGTGAGGGTGGAGGGGGAGGGGTAAAGGCAGCTGCCCATTTGTCACCCAGGTTCACCGGCGCGCAAGTGAAAATTACAATCACGTCCTGTGTCTCCCACAACCCCCACCCCCCTAGCCTCTACCTCGCTGGAAGTCCTTGATGTGTTCTACGAAGGGCGACCGCTTCCCCGGTTGAGTCTGAGAAAGCATGCGAAGCTGTGTACCACCGTGTCCAAACTAACTGCTTTACGAACTGTTTTTTTGTGTTATTTCATCAGGTCAAGCCCACTTGAGCGACGCAGTAATTTTTTCCAGAAGCGACCTGGCCACAAGCAATCGCTCATCGATGTGGCTGATTTTCACGTGAACGTCTTTAGCAGCCACCAGATAAAGGCGTGAGGTTGATTATAAATGTGGTCAAACACCCCCCCCCCCCCCACATCTGTCAGGGTTTGGAGTAAGCCATCATCCAGCAGTGGAATGACAAAGAACTGTAACATCACAAATTAAACCCGGCACTTTTCTGACATCATGACAATGGAGGATCGTCAGAAATACGACATTCCAAACGCGGTTTGCTGCACCTCGTGATTCAACTCCGATAGGACAATCGGTAATAAAGTGAATTTAACAAAAAAGAAAATCTGAGCGAAGTTTAATGAATGTCGATTTAAATTTAAATGTAATTAAATGGCGCACTCAATAGCGCCTGAACAGGTGGTCAAGAGGCCCCGGCTCACCTGCCTCGCATCCCGACGCTGCCAAGCAAGGACATCTCAGACCAGACACGGGGGTGGAGAGACCCGGGGGGGCGGGGGGGGGGAGGGGAGGGGGGAGAGGAGGGGGGCAGTCTGAGCAGAAATTGATCAGCGGTGGCAAAAAAAAAGTTAGGGAAGAAAAATGATGGGGCAGTGGCCAAACGTTATCAGCGTTTGGCAAATGACAAAGCTCTGCACGGCGGTGGCAAACACACCCGCCGCGAACTTCGCGTGCTCGTGAGATTGCTTCCGCGACTTCAAGCAGTGCTGCTCGTTGCTGGCCGCTCCGCGTTTTCTGGGGGGCCTGCGCTCAGCGACCGCACTAAAGACCGGCGCGCTAATTTCGTCGTAACGTTCTGTCACGTGGTGACCCGACCGCACTGGGCATCTGTGGAAAAGGAGCTTCATGGCTCATCGGATTCCTCTCCCGCAGTCTAAATAAAGATTCTGATTCTGACATTTGGCAACGTTCGAGCAAAACCAGACGCTGCCACGGTGGTGTGACGGTCAGCAGGACACCGGACTTGCAACCCAGGGGCGGCCGCTTCGATCTTCCGGCGCGGCAGTTTAAATCAATGGGCTGATAAGCTGGCCGTACGTGGGTGGGGGTCAAGTGTGGGTATTCCTACGAGGACGATTCTGGCCAGCGTGAAAGAGTAGGCCAAAATAATAAGCAGAGGGCCTTCCGCCAGCAGTGGCGTTAACAAGACACTCCAGGGCTGCGCCTTTACCACGTATATTTTTTGTAAAGCACCATGCGTTTGTCAATGGAGATGATTTAAAAGTGCATAGCTCCAGTGGCCTCCGCATACCGGAAGGGAGAACAACGTTCCAGACGGCCGCAGAAGCGCATCTGAAAGCGCGCGATGCGGTGACCGTCTTTGCAATCATAGCAGCCAAATACTCCAAGCGGTACGTCTCTTGGTGTGCAGGTGGGCGAGAGGGGTCGCTGTATCGTGGGACTGCGAGAGATGGATACGGGCGGGGAAGGCTTGCCGAGAGGAGTCCACGTGGACAACGTGAAAACATCTTCGCGTTGTAAGTGTTCGCGAATAGCATTTTACATTTCTGTGTTGTGTAATTGCTGCTGATTACTCGTTATTGTTTTAGCATTTGCAGACGTACCCCCCCCCCCTCCCACGTCTCACACGAAAATTAAGACCCTTAATCTCAGGGAGCTCTCACCTGGTCATCAATATGATATACGCAATTATTTACGTAGATAGGTAAAGGGGCAACCCTTCAATTACTTGCTCATTCCACTGTTGGTGGACGGACCTCCACTCAAGGGAGCTCTAGACAGCCTCACTCGAGAGTAATTGGCCTACTCTTCAACACGGGCGAGACGGCTTTGTACGCATCTCGGTCAGTGGTTATTAACCTTTACTGCAGCCTTGCACCCCTTTGGTTCTCAATCGTAAAAAATAAATGTTAAAACACGCATTTGATTTGATGAAACAAAGTAGTTGTACTGAAGTGCCCGTGCTTAATTTGTGTTTGGATGATTTACCTTCTAAAAAATATCTGCCCACGTCTCGCACCCCCAGAAAGGGCATCTCACACCCCCAGGGGGTGCAGCGTGCATCCCAGGTGAAGAATAACCACTCATATTCTAGATTGGTCCGATATAAATTGCAATTGCACCGTTATTAAACCGAATGCAAATGTCACGCAGGTACACGCACGCACACCACGTAACTTTCAGATATTTGTATTTTGCCTGCGTGGTGTGCGCCGACGAGAGCCACTCTGTCTTCACGCGGCTGGCACAGACAGCTCGCACACACAGTGCGACGCGCCTCTGCAACACAATCCCAGCCGGCAGCCGTGAAGAGAGAGAGAAGGAGATCCATATCGGCCTCGTGATTAAAATCATCCACCGCTGGTAGCCCAGGTATGATTGATAACTTTTTCCAAAAAATGGTTATTATGAAGATGCACCGCGCCAATCGGCTCCGCAACGATAAGAGTGACCACGAGCAGCAAAGTCCAGTCGCGTTTTCACCCACATCCTCTCCGAGCCCCATAAAGACAAAGATCCCCCCGATAGCCTTAACATATAATGAGGGCAAGTGCTGTTAGCGAGCACCAGCGAAGGCCAGCACGGCATACGAGGAGGCCGGTGGCCAACCAACCACCTCCGGCCGCCTTTCTCTCAACGCCGCACACCGCACATCGGGTGCTCATTTGCGGCCGAGTCGACCGAGGCGAGATCCACGGGACCGGTTCGGACGATCGTCGCCGGCGTTGGCGAACTCGGGTTTGCAGCCGAGGTTCGTAGCGCGGTGCACGACGCGGTGTGACCCGCACGTCCGAGGCGTTCTGACGAGGAGCGATCGAGTGTCCCACCCCACCAACCCCCCACGGTATCGCCCCCGCCTGCCATTTATTGCGCGCGAGCTACGCGCCTAGGAACAGAATTAAAATGTCATCGGCTGCCTTTGTATTTCTTTAAAACATCTGACAGGGTGCCTCCCGAAAAGGGGATAAAAATTGTATTTTAGCATTTTTAAGATAGAGCTTTTATGCATTATCGCGAGCCCCGCAGCAGCAAAGTAAGATACGACTGAAATATTTCTTTCAGCAAAAGTGTGCGTCGCCGCATGAAGCATGCCCGCTATTAAAAGGCATTCATTGCACCCCCCCCCCCCCCTTTGTGCGATGGTAACGTGGCTCTGCGGTTTTTTTTTGGTCGTGAAATGCACAGTGACCTTTTTGCCGGCCGCATCTCGTCGATTGCGTTTCATTTGGACGACGACTCGTGAAAGTAAAAAAAACTTGTTTGAGGCGATTGCGCAGTTTTCTCCGTGGATTAAAACAACAACAAAACACCGCCCTCCCCTCCCCCACGCATGTAGCCGTAGCCGCCATTGTGCACGTGATTGCCACGGGAGCACAACACAAAAATCAGCTCACGTAGTTAAAAGCCGGATAATAGCAAATTAGGCCCATAAAGGTTGTCTCTTTAAGGGGTACATAGCCCAATTAGCGTAAAAGACAATGATATTTCTCCTCCCACTCTGCCCTCCCCCCTCCACACTTTCTAATAACGAACAATTGTAATGCGATATTGACTTAACAATATAACCGAGGCATTACCATCAAGCTCCAGGCACAGATCGACTGTGCATACATATAAGCTTTTAGACGGTGAATTTATGCCATCACACAAAACAAGCAACCGCACGCGTAGCCAAAAAAAACACGTGAGAGAGAGAGAAAAAAACACGAAAAATCACCGCAACATTTATCCTCAAGAAAAATGGCAGAGCCTTTTTTCTGAAGCGAGCCCAGCGAAGCCAAAACCTTCCCCTCCGCGTTCTTCAGGCAGTCCTATGGCTTCTCTCAGGGGTAAGAAAACTAAACACTGCAAAACCGGATGACCCGGAGAAAAATCCACGCGACCACGGAGAGAGAGACACGCAAACTGCAAATATACAGCAGGCGTCAGGGTCGGGATCGAACCCACGACCTCCTGTGTACCAGGCGAGGGAGTTGCCATCTCATAACCACTGTGATAATGATGAGACACGCAAACTCCAAATATACAGGAGGCGTCAGGGTCGGGATCGTACCCACTACCTCCTGTATACCAGGCGAGGGAGTTGACATCTCATAGCCACCGTGATAATGATCCGACACGCAAACTCCAAATATACAGCAGCAGGCGTCAGGGTCGGGATCGTACCCACGACCTCCTGTGTACCAGGCGAGGTAGTTAACATCTCTCCACCGTGGCGCCCACTAAAAGAGGCTAAACTGTGCAGCCCCGCAATTTCTTGCCGACGTCACCGCGGGCGGAAAGGGCCTCCCCCTAGGCGGTCTGGAGAATCCTCTAAGGGGTTGTATTTTTGGTCTTCCCCGATCACGGTTGGCCAGACGTTGACATTTTTTTACCGCTGCTGGGCATGTGTGGTTGTCGCCGTTGTTGCTGTACAGCCCTCCGATGTGTTTTCGGGGTCGCAACCGCGTGCTGCTCGGCACGATGTCCGACGTTTCCGTCCAACTTGCCCGGGGCTTATTGAGGAACCAGAACAATCTTCCGGCTCGTGGGGCGAGGAATTAGGGCGCATCTTGTTGAACAACGCGCGGTACGGCACGAAAACACGACACGGGAGGGCGACAAAATTAACAGCACACGGAAAGCTAGAAAAAACACTGCTCCCACGCGGTTGGCAGGTAGAGTGGGGCTTTATTTGCGGGCGCATGCGTTATCCCAGGCGGGACAGGATCGCAAGATATATTGCACACGAGGAAGGCCGCTCCATCTCGAGAATAGCACGCCTGCGTGTATCCACGGACTACATCTACCCCTCGGATATTCGGCTGCTGAATGGCCCCATGGGCTATTAATAGAAGTCGGTCTCGTATTCTGCGTGGGTCGGCAGCAGGCGCGGAGGTAGTGCAGAGCAAGTCCCGCCCTCTAACCAGAGGTCGCAACCGGGTACCCGATACACGTACCCTACCCGATACCCGGCTACCCGTACCCGGCCAGGTACGGGTACGGGTACCCATTTGCGACCCTGGTGCGGCCGGGTACGGGTAGGCCGTGAGTCACTGGTGAGTAACTGTTTGTCACTCATTTCGGGTAGGGTACGGGTAGAGAACGGGTACCCATTTGCGACCCTGGTGCGGCCGGGTACGGGTAAGGAATCAAAACCCGTTTGCGACCTCTGCCTCTAACCCCGGCGCGTTCCCGTTCACTGCAGCGAAGTCAACTAAAGCGGCCTCCGCCGTTCCGCACCTCCGCCGTCGTCGTCGGCCGTGATCGATCTACTGCTGCGCGAAGGCCTCCACTCCCCCCCCCTCCCCAAGCTGTTGCAACCTCTCACGATGGCGAAATGTCATTATCGACGAAAATATATTTAAGTTTTGTCCGGCTTTTTTCGCCTTCTAGGGTTTGCAGAAGACTACACAAATTTATTTAAACAAACAAAAGACCGGTTTTGTAGCATTCTGGCAGGCTCAGGCGTATTGAACAGATGCCGCTGGTTTAGCAGATGCTACTGCTGAGGTTTACTCGTAACATTGTGCTGTCGTGTTGGCAGTGACGCACAAACACAACGAGCAAAAGCTCAACATTTTTTTCAATTGCACCACCGCACAAGAGGAATAGTCATCAATTAGGTGGTGTCTTGGGCAACGGCTCCGCTCTCGGCGATGGAAAGGGTCAATGCCTGAAACGTCAGCTGCAGGTTACGTTCTCCTCTCTTGGGCAGTCTTGATCTTCTCTAGATTTATACATCGCTTTACAATACTTATTGAAATTGCACGTAAGCCGAGAGTGATTTAAATAAAGAGTTGGGGTTATTAAAAGTGGTGGTGTAGTTACGGTGACAAAAGTGTTGTCGCCGCTGTTGCTGCTGTTGTTGGTGAGAGCTCTCCCTCTAAACGACGGGGGCCCTGTCAGTGCCATGCAAAACGACCACTCTGTATCGAGACGCGTATTGGGTAAAGACAAACACCCATCCTGCACATTTGTGCAGCAGCCCGAGCAATATCATTATTTGGACGTTCGCTCATCGCGAGACCACAACTGCTGGGCACGGCGTTCAGGGGACACGAAGCCCACAATCCCAGTTGCCTTTCAGTTTCCCCGTCTTGTGCGATGCTGCAACACCGGTGCTAAATCCGGCCTACCTGGGCCACTAAGAGATGTAACAAAGCGTGTAATCGGTCCCCTGTACACTCCCCTTTTTTCATTTAATTTGGTCTCTCTCCCAATTTACTCCATCCGCGCGCGCGAGCCGTATTATGTCATGAGATATAAAATCCACTTGGAAGTCTCCAAGAGCAGCACGCGCTTGTCCGCGTGGTAGGGAGCAAATGCGGAATATATTTCTAACAGAACTTCTGCGGGCCCCCACCCCCCAAAAAAATCTGTCAAGTGGCCTTTAATCGTTCACACGGTAGGGTGCGCACTTTTCCACACACGCAGCTTTGAGATTGTTTGTCGCATGAAAATCGAACCGATTTTGTCTTTTCAAAACGGGGCAGAAAATCCTGCCATATTAAGTGCAATACTAAGTTGTATAATATAGTGGGGTGTTTTTTTTTTCTTCCAATAATTGATGCAGAGGCTGAGACCATGGACTCGATCAACTTAACAACACAGGTGGCTGAGCCACAAGTGGCTTAACCACAAGTGTCTGAACCACAAGTCGTTGCACTCTGATGCCCGAGTCACCTCTACCTCAAAGCAATGGATTCCTGCATCTATCTTTTTCGTAATAGTTTAACCCTTTGCATGCGTGGGGCATTACCCAGGTAACTCGGCTTTCCTCACACATCCCCAAACGCAGGCCTCTCCTGAGAGCTTTGACGCTCATCGAGGCTCTCCTAAGTAAATAATACAAAGCACTGCTATAAATGAAGCAGTTGACCCCAGGCAAGAGTCCAACTTGTAATCTCGTGATTGGGAGCTCCTGCCGTTTTAGTGAGCGAGAGCGATTCTGGAAGAGTATTTCTAAGATCTCCCCCGAAAACACAAAGGTGTTTAACTGTGCGGACCTTTCACCAGCCCTGATGAAGATTAACCAAACCATACTTTGGCCCTCTCAGCAAAATCACGTTAATTCCCTTCTGTTTATTATAAAAAATTTTGCAAAGCTTTGCTTGCCTTCTTTCCTTCTTCTCCTCTTCCTATTTTGTGGCGTAAAAAAAAGAAGTCAGACACCAACTACCATCGCCTTCCAGGAATCCGAAAGGCAAGTTCTAGATAATGGTTTTCTTGAGTCAATTACAATCGCAGGCATCTCAAGTGCAATCCCTTTGTAAGCACACAAAACCCGGTTGGGAGTTGGGGACGGGGGAGGAGAGAGGGGGGGGGGGCATTGGCAGACAAACCGCTCCACCTCTGCATTTGAAAGAGACAAGCGAACAGACGTAAGACAAACGCGCGGCAGAAAGGAATTCTGCTCGTGCCTCCCACACACAATGAAAACAGAGCTTTGCTCCTTCTCCCCAGCTCCCTACTCCTCATTTTTGCTGACCAAGTGAAATATGATAGATAATGACAAGAACATTCGTCATTCCGCCTCGCGTTTTGTTACTGTTGTTGTTGGCAACGGGCCTGCCATTGTTTATTTTGTCTCGTCTCTTAAATACATTGTGGTTGCCTGCCTTTTATTTGACCGCCGGTAACGCGGCGTTCCGAGGCATTTGAGAGAGTGAGCTGGCGACACACACAGAGGCACGCGCAGAGCCGCCAAGAGAGAGACTGGCTGGGTGGCTCAGCGGCTCACAGCGGCAGAGCGGGAGGTCACGAAATTGGAAAGGTCACGAGTTCAAACCCTGGGTTGGGCATTGACTCAGACCATCATCCCCCCGGTGGTCGGTAAAATTGAAAGCACACTTCGTGGCAAAGTCAACAGTGGTCGTCCTGTGGGAAAACTCGCCCCCCTCCGCCTTGAGAACGTGGAATTTCTCACCGCTGGTTCAGAGCTGTAAAGGGAAGATGAGAAAAACACCTCAATGCAAAAAATCACTTGGCACTCGACGCACGAGAATTAAGGCAACACACGTGGGCACACGTCGTTAGAGGTGCAGCCGGACCAACTGATGACGCAGAGCCTGCAAGGAAACATCGAATGGAAGAGAGGAGAAAGAGGCACCAGCTGGGAGGCCAATGCGAGCAGCTGGGCCCCGGACGATGCACGAGCCTCTGAAAGATCATGGAGAGCATCGGTCACGCACATAAACCCTCGGTTACGAGGGCGATACATGCCAGCGACTACCGCGAAACTGTAAACGTGCTCCAGTCTGGCTCAGTGGGTCTCAACCGCCAACGCGCCTTCGCACGAATACCAATCAACACCGAACGGCGCTCGCTCGCACACCACACGCCACCCGATTAGCACGTCCTTATCCCCCACCCTGCCCCCCTCCCCGCCAACAGCTTCTAACAAAACATCAGGCACTGGCGTAGTCAGCGGCGTATGCGTACGGACCGCAGGCATTAAACACCGCCGTCGTGCCGGGCAGCATCGAAGGCTGGTGGGCGCCATCATCGCGGATTTCACCATCCGGCCATCTGGATGGCTCACAGCCCCGCAGCATTGGGCTGCCACACGACGCATCCCAACAAGCGCTCACGGCAGGTGCAATCACCTGTTCCTTGTATGGGGAGAATAAACTAAAATCACCCAAATGCGACTGAAGTGCACCGCTACATTGGAGCACACCGCTACGAGTCTTTAGGTGTCTGTGCAAGTCTATATGGGCCTCTATATGGGTCTCTGCGAGTCTGTGACTCTATGCGAGTATATGGGTCTGTGCGAGTCTGTG
>CM025627.2:9985676-10020886 GCA_014621495.2 Entosphenus tridentatus
AGCGGGCGAGCCGAGGCGGGGAGAGCTACGTGGATGCGCCCGTAGAATCGGCCCAGCTGGGAGCCGGGTTTGGAGGTAGGCAGGCGAGGAGCCGGTCGCTGGCTAGCTTAGGGAGCGAGGGCTGGGTAGGTAGGGGGAGGGCTGGGTAGGTAGGGGGAGGGCTGGGTAGGTAGGGGGAGGGGCTGGGTAGGTAGGGGGAGGGGCTGGGCTTGGGGGTTAATTTTCTGCACGCTGCACATGGGGCTTGGCAAAAAAATCTCCCTTAATTGGCGCTCCCAAGCAAAGAATCGCCGGTGGATTTCGCGTGCGGCGGTGCCGTCTCTGGCCCCGTGGCAGCCGTCCCAGAGGTGGGACACGATGGGGTGGAGGGGGGGTAATTACAGCACCTTCGACTCGTCCGCAGAATGCACCCCCACCCCCCAGCTGCTTCGTTGATTATAAATAAACTTGCCTTTATGGCAATTGATTGGGAACAAGCCGGTAATTAACGGATTCATATGCCCATAAAACATCTTAAACGATTCCCTGCCCCAGCGCAAAAAAAACCCGCGTGCCGGTGGCAAGAGCAGCCTTTTTGGCGGGCTGCGGGATAGCGCTCGGCTGTTAGTTATATCCACCATTTAACGCATTTATTCCTCCCTTTCAAAAAAAGGTAATAGAGAAATACGAAAGATGTAATATTCATCGGCAATTACTTTTAATGAATTCTGTTTAAAGGCAGAATTTACCGACAGCAATAAGAGTTCGCCCGTGTCCATTATCATATTCAAATAAGACGAATATTTCACGGAACTTTTATTTATTTATTTACAAATAAATAAAGGAGAGAAAAAAAACAAGCTGGTTGTAAACATGGCCCTTACTTAATTGCCTATTCATGCTGAGCACACTCGTGGACATTTATGAAATGAAAAATAATACTCCAGATGTCTACAATGCAATTCTTATTCTTCCTATTATCTTGAGAGCATATACATTACAATACATAGGACACAGCGCGTCGTGACAGATATGGTACATTTTCAAAAAACACACCTTAAAAATGTTTTGCACATATATTACCGGCACAGTTACACACGAGTCCCATTATAGAAAAAAGAAAACAAAAGACCCCATAGCAATGCTTTCAGTTTAAAGTTGGAAGTGAGTCAGTTTACTTGTTACGGACAAATGCGGCTTCGTAAAAACGTGGTGTGTACGTGAACGCGTGCGCGTGCGTGCGTGCGTAGCGCGTGTGGTCTCCAACATCTTTGGTGAATGCAACTTCCGCTGGTTAAGTTTCTCGTCTTACTTTCACGTCGCGTTGTTCGGCGTTAAGTTCGGGCCAAAGTTCAAACTCGCTTCCGTTCGGCGCAGAGAAGCCGTTCACGGCGAGTGGAACAACCACGGACGTTCGCCAAAGCCGCGTTTCGGCCGCTTCGGTGATAATTACAAAGAGTTTGACTCAGGAGTGAGAATTACAACCGGGGGTTGTTCGTCGTTTAATCTAACCAGAACTGCATTACCGTATTACCGTCACGTGTTTTGTTCTTCGCCCTCGTGGCGCGTGGGAGGAGTTGCGGCGCAGTGGTTAGCGCGCTGGGCGAGGAACCCGGCGACCCAAGGCGACCCAAGGTGACCGTCAGTGGCGAGCGAGCGAGCGACATCCCCCCCGCCCGCCCCTCGCCCCGGTCCTCTCCCTCTTCACCAACCCTCGCTAGCGTGGGTTGGTGAAGTATGGCCACACCGCTCCCATGACTGACATAAAAAAATAAGCTTCAGCGGGAGCCAACAGTGGACTGACAACGGGCACCGACTGTATACTGTTTATTACGCGAGTGTTGAATGGAAAAATGTTCAAAAGTGTTGTTAAATTCTGGGAGGCGATTGCAAGATCACGTGGATCAGCGTTCGGGCCTCAAAGCTATTGGCGCTCAACGCCGAATGCGTCCTACTCACGTACCCTGTTACAACAGCAACGGTTTTGTCTTTCTAAACCATTCTCCTTTTCGCAGGTGTCGCACAGCAACTCTCAGTGGCCCGGACTGCAGGCACGAGCAGCCCCGCCCGACACGCGCTTTGTGCGTAAACAACAACAACAGAAACGAATCAAGTGGGGAAATGACCCTCATTTCAGATCATCTTTGGCAAACAATAAGCATCATCATCATCATCGTCGTCGTCGCAAAAAGCCAACGCTTAAGGGCACACATTTGTGCAGTTCCAATTGTGTCACCACATTTCCCAGATTCACATTGATTTTAGCAATAACACTGCACACGTAAATTGACAATTCCAAACCCGTTAATACCATTATTATTATTTTCGGGTTTTTTTTATCCGCATTTGAAAACCTATTTCCGAATATAAATTTGCTTTGGGCGAGAGACGCGTTGCACCGAATGTAGCAATGTCATCACAAACAACGCACACGCACGCACGCAGGCGTTGTGCACTTCACAAACACACACACACACACACACGTCGCCTCCGAACAGATTATCCCCGCTCGATACCGTGAACCAAACTTTGCAGCGACGGCAAAATCAACAACTAAAATTTTTTTTTTTTAAACATCCTCGCCAGCCGGCTTTTCATAAACGATCGCCGAACACAGCACCTTCTTAGCGAGAAAAGTAACGACAGTAATTAAAGTATGAACACGACACCACCACGGCCATCGGTCGATTCTAAATTAAAGCAGTGCCAATTGGCCAGCATCCGGCGTGCACAAACAAGCGGGGGAAGAAGAGAGCAATTGCTGCGCTGGAAAACGCGAAGCCCGATTCTGCCGTTTGGTGCCCGTGCTGCCTACGACCTTAACTTGCCGACCCGCCCATACTGGGACATCTGCGAAAAAGAACTTTTTAGCTCATCGGATTCCTCCAGCCTAAATGAAGATTCTGATTAACGCACGTTTTACGAACAGCTCTTCCTACACCTGCCCATCCCTCACCAGGACTTGACTTCAGTGGGAGCGGTCTGTGGCCGAGCTCTAGAAAAAAATCCAACCCCCAACACTTTTTCAAATTCGGGGGTTTTGGAGTCCCTAGAAAATATATTCCACGAGAAATTAAGGTGTTGCCCATCAGAGTGACATAGTTTAGCTTGGGGTAGCCAGTGAACACCTAACGGAGTCGAGGCATGTAGTGGAGGGAATTGAAAAATCGGTGGGTCCACGTTCATGATACGCATGCATCGAATCGTGCGGGCGAGAGCCGGTCGATCACGACTCGTGCACGCTGTGTGGGATGAGCGGCGGCGTAGTTGTTGGCGCGCTGTGCTATTAGGCCGGCAATCCGGGGTTAATTCCGGGCCCCGGTTAACATCAGGGGGCGAGGAATATCTAAACCGCCTGCACCAAACTGCACTGACCAGCTTGGCGAAGTATGGTCAAACAGCCTGCTCAATCTTCATGGCATGGGGAGGGCCTTGATGCAGATTGAATAAACGCTGTAAATTATGACCCTAATTGCTACGCTGCGTGTAACGTGGCTTATGGGAGTCTTAGGGCCAACGGGAGTTGCGGAAATTAACCAACAAAGTAAAACAATGGATTCCTGTTATCGAATCACGGCCCCAATTTGTGACAATTTGTAAAATCGTCCGGGGAGGATGTGGCGAAATCTTCGTTAAGTGGCAATTATTACATTCCTATGACCCAGAGCATCAAATACCAGAAGTAAGCTATTCTAACACAGACATTCTACTGGATATCCTAGGTTTCCACGGGTGTTTTTTTTGCGTGTGTATCATTAAGCATTGACATACATGACATCTTTGCAACTGTGGCGGACGCTGTGCGACGTATCTGAACACGTTGGAAGCGTTTGCGCCGCGCGCATGTTGACATCGGCGTCGGCTACGGTGAGACGAAGCGGGAGAAGCTGCCGCGACCTGCCACGTGCATCAGCCTTAATAGGCGCTCGCCGACAGCGCCTACTTGCCCAAATATTTTACGAGGCTAAAACCGGAGGTGGCCTGATTTTGGTCTCTCTTTGTGGTTTTATGTTAAAAGTACGAGAGCGGAGGCTTGGAAAGAGAGACAGCAAGATGGGAAGAGACCAATAAGTCATTACAGTGTTTCGAAGCCGTGTTTGTTTGCTCGATAGAAACACTTGTGTGGCCTGCTGACGGATCATGATCGCGAGTCTGTCGTTCATTTTTTCAATGCACGTGGGAAAAGGGCGGTGTGCGATTCCGACAGTCCAGGAGGCCCTCTACAACTGGTTTCATCATCGTCATCATCGTCGCCATCATCTTCATCATCATCATCAATACGCGAGATGACAAATGCCCACACGTCATTAAGAAGCCAAAATTGTTCGTTCAGACAAAGCGGCGGTTTGTTTAAGCCTGTGACGTTTCTAACGCCAGGCAGCAGTCTACACGCGAAAAGTCATCTCTATGATTAACCTGAGAATAATTAACTAAATTATTAACCATTGAGCCCAAATAAATGTTACACTTAAAACCTCAGGCTGATACATACACTTACGGTACTGTACAACCGCCATGCAAGATATTTTAAAGAACTGTAGAGTGTCGATTGTGAAAAGCCTTCACGCGTAACTCATTCTCATGGAGGGTCCGTTTCGTTTCAGGTGCAATCATCTCTCTCTCTTTGCTGAACATTCGGTGATCTTTTTTTTTGTCCCACGACACTTGCCCGTAATAATTAGGAAGTGTAATTATTATTATTATTATCTTGTTATTTATTTCTTTTGTTACTTCTTCACGTCCCCAAGCAAACGCCGCCACACTTCGACCAACAGCGACAAAAACATATATTTTTTTAACGAATGTTTGCTCGAACTCACGCCCCTATTCGAGTGCAGCAACTGTCACATTCACCCGGACACAAAACCAGGTAGGTGCCCAGAAGCACGACTAGTTTCCCTCACGTGATCCGTAGTGGCCTAACGTGGCTGACATGGGCCCTCCTCGCGCAAGGAATTCAACGTCTCTCCCCCTCCCCGCTCCACACCAACTCCTCTGCCGTGACATCGCCTAGTGCCTGAACCCTTCCGAGGCGCCGTCAGTCCAGGTGCAGCTGCGCACTGCCTGCACACGCGATAAGCTACGCCACTGATTACGAGACGTCTGTGCATCTGCTTCACTCTCCGCATGAATCCGCACGGTCCAGAATTAGCGGTTTTTGATTGAGGTGGCGAGTTCAAAACAAGAGCCGACAAGCCCAAATGGCTTCCCTGAAAATTGAAAATGAAATGGCCTGCGGAGAATTTCCGACTTAATTAAGTCATTGAGATGCAGCACCTTTTCAATTACAAGAAGCCAATTTTGTCCATATATAAAACATGTATTTAAACCAAGCAGCAAATGTGGAACCTTCTGGTGGGAAACGCTGTAAATAACTTAAAGTGTCATAGCATTACAGTGTTCATTTAAAATGCTCTCAGAACATCGTCCTGGTGTGGGTAACGTATCCCGCTCGAGAAACTGACGGGCATCGAGGCTGCTGTATCATAACAAGAATACGAATAATCAGTCCGATTTATAACGCGCACAAAATTCGTGCGGCGAGTCGCTAGCAATAAGTCAGAGGCGCGGGTCTGAAGTCTGAAACAGCTGACGCAGGAGACGTGACCGCCGCCACGGAGTGATGGACACACGCACACATCACTCGATTGTGGTGAGCAAAGGGATGCTGGGAGAAAAAAAACCCCAACAAAGTCTACTCCACTTTTTTTTTGTTCTTTAACTGCAGCCACGGGTGTGAAAGATTAATCCTGGACGTGCCAACGCCGAACATGAAAATGGAATGTAGAGCACGCATTTTTTTGCGACGGTAAATCAAAGTGCGATCTGAACGGCGCGGACAAAACGGAAAAAAAAGAGACCTGGCACGGAGTTTTGTGAGATGCAGCGTCGCAAAAGGGTGGATCGGGGGGGGGTGGAGGTGTCAGCAAGATTGTCGCAGGAAGGGCCATTAATTGATCGATCCCAAATGAACCAAGGAGGGCAAGCGAATGTCACAGAGTTGTACAACGCGTGGGGAGGGCGGCGGAGCGGGAGAGGGGATCAATTCGTACCAAACCAATCCGCACCGGGGCCGGCAGAATGCAATTCCCGCAACGCCGTTCCACTTCCTCTCTCTCCTCTCTCTCCTCTCTCTCTCTTTCTCTTTCTGTTCGTTTTCTTTTGTAAAAAGACGCGGCGGGGGGCAGGGGGGGCAACACGGCCAAAGATTTTCTTTACGTCTTTCAACCTGTTGCGCAGTCAGTGCACTAACATTATTTAAAGTACAATAGTTCACAAATCAAAAAATAGCTTAATTTTTTCGTGTGTATTACAAACGTAAACTTTGCATAGCTATAATACATTTTTTGTTCTCTTTTCTCCCAAATTCATATATAAAAACGGGGGTGAAGAACAAAATTACAAAAACGGAGCTTTAACAAAAATAAATTTCTCGAGTCAAATATTCACAGACGCAGTTAGCAGAGCTCAAGGAACGAGTCTGCACACCCAAGCTTAGGCCTTTCTCTCTCTGCCGCGCAGCCTCACACAGAGCAAGGGGACAACAACAACAAAAACAACAACAACAACAAAAACGCAAAAACCAACGGAGCGGCGCTCGCAACACGTCGAGGAGCGTTCATTCCCGGCCCTGTCGTCGTTCGCCATCTGGCCCCGGCGGCTCCGTGGCAGAAAGCGAACAGCTCGCAAAAATCGTTGCGAGTTCAAATTCTTGTTCGGGGGGGTGGAGGGGTTCACTCAGCCCATCATCCCACCGGGGGTCGGTAAAGCGAGTACCGCTTTGTGGGAAGTCAACGGTGGTTTGTCTCGTGTATAGACTCGCCCCTTGCCATAGGAGTGTGGATTGTTTTGTTTGTTCCTATCACTGCTGGTTCAGGGCTGTAAACAGAAGCTGAGCGCTGCATCAACGCTCATTTGAGAAAGCAAATCACTTTTTGACTTTGAGCCTTCGTCGATACTCGAATGCAAAATAACGGTTTAAAAAATAAATTATCGGTCTCCCAACCTCCACCAACTCACAGCGACCAGCGTGGTGAAGCAGAGGTCCACCTGGGTGGGTGGCGGTAGGGGGTTGATCCGTCAGACAATTTCTGAGCTTTTTTCTTTGTTCAAAAATGCTCAATTGTACATAATTATTCTTGACGCACATTTTATCTTAGATAAATTTTGACTAAGCACTCTTGGGAAGAAAGCTATATTCCCCTCCGAAATGTTTATCTGGGCACGCCACTGCGGCGAACGTATGGTGCCACGCGAGCCCCATGACCATCACGGCAAGGTAGAACGCCTTCACCCGTCAGGATCACCAATCACGTGAGAGCAGGCCGTGCCCACGTTCGACTGTTCGCGTGCCGATCGGTTGACGAGCTGCTAAAAATCGAACCGTATTCCACCGTCAATTCCTTCAATTTTGAAATCAATGATCCATTCAGTAAACGGTTATCGCAAAGTCTATAACCCATTAACAACCCGACGCAAAGTCGGCCTGCCAGTGCTCAACATCACATGGTGCCAGTGGCTCATGCATCAGGTGGCTCTATGCGGTGTCGCTGTGACTACAGTGAGGAGGCCTTCATCCAGCAGTGGATGGACAATGACCGATGACGATGAGAACACGGCGGCTATTCAACGGGACTCGCCGCAACAGTGCGCAGAATCCAAGCGGTCGCGAGTGGAAACGTGGCGCGTTTCATTTTCGTTTTCTGGTGGCGATATTGCTACAGTTTAATGTTGCACGCGTCCCGTCAAACAATAGCTGCCCCCCCTCCCCGTACCCCCCTATGCTCGTGAGCTGTGTTCGTGTCTGCTTTCGTTATTGCTCCCATAATAAATAGCGTGACGTCGATGCACAGGGCCACGTTCCCGCTCTCCGCATTTACGCGCAGCTCAAGGTGGGGGCAGGACCACCAGCCCCTCTGAAGAAATCTCGAAGCAAAAGCAACCGGGAATAAGAAGAGACGGAATCGCCGCACGCCGCCGTGAAGCTCAACGCAAGTATTTGTGGGGAGTTCCATATTCTATGCGGCCAACGAATCCAGGTTAAGCAAGTTTAGAGGCCCGTCGATATAAAATACTGCTCTTACATGGGACAATGACGCGTTACTTACTTCCACTGGGAAGGAAATCACTTTTTTTTTGGTCACTTTACCTTAGAATAAAAATCTAGTTTCAGATTTGGGATAAGTAACCTGGGGGCACAGTGGACTCCTCTTGAAAATGGTGCCACGGGGCTTTTAACGTCCGCTCCGTAGCAGACGGCGCGCTTTGGTAATCGCTCCCAGCAACCGTCGCTGGGCAGTAGCGGGAATCGAATTGTCGATGTCGCACAAAGTGTCTCAGTGGCGGGCACGGTAATCCTCTACGCCAGCCAACCTTGACCTTTTCAAATGTTGCAATCTAAATTGTAACCCCCCCTTCCCCTCCCCCACCGAAAGTGGCAAATTCTCAAGGGACATTTTTATTCAATTCCTACCGAGTCAGATTTTAATACAACAACAAAAAAAGTCCTTTCATGGGAAATGTTCCAAATTAGCTTGGGATTTTTTTCCTCTCTTGTAAGGCACATTTTCACGAACAGAAACAAAATAAAACCTCAAGATGTCACCGTGGCAGATTACCTCGAGTTAGGCTTTAAGTAAATTTAGATTCCCCGGTGGGAAAAAGAAAAAAAAGAAACCTACGACGGCAATCGCGAACGCCAATTAAACACCACCAACAATCGGCACGCAGCAATTCACGCGGGAGGCCATTCCGTCAGCGACACCCCAGAGCTTGGCACCGCGCACCCTGCCCCCCCAAACAACGCGCGGGCCTGGCGGCGCACGGCGGCGGCATTTTGCACGAGTCCATATCAAACGTCAATCTCATTTATTGCCTTTCCTTTTTGCATACGTGTGCCTGCTGGTTTAAACACTCTACGTGCATCACGCTCCACGTGCGGGTGGGGATGGGGAAAACTGGCGCCCGCCCGCCCGCCCGCCCGCCTCCGATCGTGTGACGTGATGAAACAATGTCTCGTGTTTACCCCACTGGGTTAGCAATGACACCCGATATGGTATCAATAATCTACGGTCTACCGCTACGTACTCTACTACCGTCTAAGTCAGGAGTTCTCAACCCTCTTCATTTTGGATCGCGGACCTCCACAAGATTGGATCGTCACCTCGCGCAACCCCCGCCACGGCGAGCGGCGTTGTGCAGTTGCGGCAGAATGCACGTCACCCGGATCCCGACCCGATACTGCAGATCTTCCTAATATCCGTGCAAACATTCTTCCTTTTCGCCATGACTTTGAGAGGGGTGGGGGAGGGGGGCATACGAGAAGTAATCCGAGAGTGGCAGAAAATTATTCGGAGCGATCTGTGTTTCCCTACTCGGATTCCCCCACCAATTAGTACCATGGTATCAATGTGGATAAGAGAAATATCACCAGTTTAACACATAGTAGGCTTTCGCAACCAATATTATCCACAATGGAGGTACTTGGGTTAGATCGCGTGAATATAAATGTGTCGATAAACCCGCCACCACCCGACACAGCCAACTAGTAAGGTTTGTCACGTGAAAAAAACGTAACAGTTCGTTACTCGTAGAGCACACCGGTGTGTTGGAGAGTCCTCGAATTGTAAACGTTGTGGGTTTACACTCCAACACACCAGTGTGCTGTACTCGTAACGAATTGGCACGTTTTGTTGACGTGACAAACACCCTACGAATTGGCAGTGTCGGGTGGTGACGGGTTTAACGACACATTTATATATATACGCGATCTAACCCCGGAAAGCCTCTATTATGGAGGAACATCAGCGTGCAGCACTTTGCCAAAGGCAGACAACAGTGCGTGAGTGTGTGGGGAGCGGTGGTGTAGCGGTTAGCGCTACGCTGCGCTACGAACCTGGAGACCCGAGTTCAATTCCCGCTCACGGCCAACACCGGTGACGATTATCTGAACCGGTCCTGGGCCTCCCCTAGGCCGACTCAGCCTCTAAAACGAGTACCCGGTGCGGTGTGTAAACATCGCCACTGGGGAGACAAAGGGGCGACCGGGCGTGGTGTTGGCCACCCCCACCCCCTAGCGACAAGCACCTGCAGTAGGTACTACTCGCTAACAACACTTGCCTCAAAAGTCTGTTTAGGCTACACGGGGGATCTTTGTCTTTGCCGTGTTCCCGCCGTGGTCCCCGCCCCCACTTAACCTCTCGTGGTAAACCTTAATAATTATTAATAAATAATAATTACTTCATAACTTAATCCCGCGGCCCCCCCCCACGCTCACCGGGTTGAGCACCCCTGCTCTTCTACTTCACGTGCACGTACACAGATACCGTCAGGACATTTACAGGCAAGCACGCAGAGTCGACGAGACGGGAAACAACTACGCTTCTCGCTACGTTGCCATATTTAAGCATTGGCCCCGACAGTTATATGTCAAGGGATTTCTTTTTTTCGTTTAAACCCACACGAGTCGTATTTGTAATTAACTCAGGAAGAAGGAGACATCTTTTTTTTTTTTAACGCCTGCATAGCTGCCTGAAACGAAACAAAACGGATAACAAGCAAGACGTGGCAAGCGCCACACTTGAGAAATGAATTGCAAACAAACTTACTTCTTTGTTTTCTCAAGTTTCAGAAAAAAAGATCGTTCACTTTGATGGCTGAAACTTTTGGCAAAAAAGTGCTCTCAGTTAAGGGTGCAGAAACAACGACAGGCAATGATGTATCTGATGCCCGTTGCAAGCGAAGTTCTAACAACATGCAAATCCGTTCAGGGACAATTCGAATTCCGTCCGAAAATAAACAAAACAAAAATATTTCTCGATTGTTTCGTGGCTTTCAAAACGGGGGGGGGGGGCCCGGAAGATAGAGGGTACAAAAGCATGATGAAAAATAATATCTTGACATAAGGCACCACACCAAAGACATTGAGATAGTGCATTAATACAAACGAAAATCTTCAAGTAAAAAATAATAATGTAAAGGGGTCACGGGATTGGAGGGGGGGGGGTAAAAAAACATTTATAAAACTAAAAGTGCACGTCCATTTCTTTTTGTGTCCATTATCGTAACCCCCTACAAAATGAGCTGATCGGGAACGAGCAGGACATGACGGGTCCCGCTGCAGCAACGACCACGACAAGTGTCAAGTAAACAAAAAGTTAATCTTTCTGTTTCGGCGTCTGTAAAAAAAAACGGCACGTGGCGCACAACGCAATGAACACTGCTAGGACACGAACACCAATCACGTGACGAAACGCACGGGGGGGATTAACCGCAATGGTAAATTATTCGAGAATACGCGTACGAATCATTGTACATCGTTCTCACGTACTACTATTATTATTCGTCGACACGTGGCTCTCGTCGAAACAGAAAAGAACGAAAATGACCTCGGCAAACCAGCGATTGGCCCCCGTACAAAAATCCCAAAGACCTTTTCCCCTCAAGTCCACCTCAAGTGCCCTCCGAACTCCGCGAGTCCATCGCGGCGCGAGGGGTGGTCCCGCCGTCGTCATCGCGCGGTCACACTGTACTTGTGCACGACGCCGTGAAGTTTAAATGCCGCTGCGACCACCCCTGCGCTTATCTCGAGACGGCCCGCCGCATCTTTCGCCTTCAAATAAAAGCAACCTTCCGAGAAAAACAACGCGTCAAGTCTCGTGTTATCTTCGGCACAGGATGCTCCTTTTACCCTCGGGTTTCTTTTTTCGTGTTCTTTCAAAATCTTCAATAGAAATGCAATCGTTCAGCGAGCTCCGATCCGTCGAAAGAACGTACTTTCTCTTTTTTTTTTTTTTTTCTAGGTATTCATCATCACCATCGTTATCGTCGTCCTCGTCATCATCATCATCACGTTAAATTCTTCCAAAAATGTATAAGGCAAGAAGATGTTGGCTATAATCCCTAGAAAAGAAAGATACTTTTCCAAAGCAGGTGATGCAAAAGGTGTTGCTTCCCAGTGAAATTTTCGATTCACCTTCAAAAGGTCAAAGGTGCCTCTTCATATGCAGTGCCAGGTGGTCCGATCTTGAGAAGCACCTGCAGAGAGACAGGGGCAATGTCAAATACCACAAAAGTGACAACCGCCTTTTCTGCTCACCGCTGTTACGGACGCAACGGGCCAGCTACAAACAGCACCACTGAGATGGCATAATAGACAAGAGTGAACACTTCACATGGTATTGAGAAAAGTTGTAGACGCTGGGCTTTCTAAACAGCACAATCAGAAAAGACAAAGGGTGTAACGACGCATCGATTCATCAAAGTAATGTTGATTGTTAAGCTCATTAAACGTTTTTTTTTTTTATCGCGTACATGCGAGAATCAATGTTATGTGTTTTTTATCGCGTACGCGAGAATCAATGTTTTTTTTTTATCGCGTACGCGAGAAGCAATGTTACGGTTTTTTTTTTGATCGCGTACACTCGAGAATCAATGTAATATCTTTTCTAATCGCGTATGCGAGAATCAATGTTACATATTTTTTTATCACGTACATGAGAATCATTGTTTTTTTTTCACTTACGCGAGAATCAATGTTATTATTATTATTTTCATCGGGCGGCAATGAGTTCAGGCGACCCTCTGGTCACGAAGTGGCCGCCACTTTCACCACCACCACCACCACCGCCACGTTACAAAAACAAATCATCATCAATTACAGCACTGAATTGCAACAATTCATAACATGGCGAGGAATGACAAATAGGTCCGAGCATTTCTTATCTCCCAACTTTAAGGAGTCCAGTCCATCACGAATGCGCACTAATCACGCGTAGCTCTTTGGAACAGCGCCGTTTTAAGCCTCTCGCAAAAACTGGCTCGGGCTCAAGGGACGGATATCCCGGACGTGAGCCGGGAGGAACTCGTTCCGGGTCTTGGAGCCGGAGACCCCGAAACTGCGCTGGCCGCCGGCATCGCCGCACCAACGAGGTTCACGCATGGCGGGCACAGCGGATCGACCGTGGCGGGGGTGGGGGGGGGGGCGGCTGCGGATCGTGGACGGCGTCGATGTGGGTACGTTGAGGCCGGCATTCGTCGATCGGCGAGATGGGACGGAGAGGATTTATGCAGACTCTTGGAGGTTGAGTAGGGAGAATTTTGGAAGCAATCCCGTGTTTTATTTGATCAATATTCCTGAACCCCAAGAACTGGAGTCACAGAGGGGAAACATTCCACGTGTGCACAACGTCCGAGGTTGAGCCGCAACCTCTTGGGTGAATCTCCCACAGATGGAGACCGATTACAGTTACCCCACGGGCTCACTACCTTAAGACAGCAGGGATAGCGGCCGGGATAACGGCCGGGGGGGGCAGTGGGTGAAGCAGGGAAGGGAGAAAAAGGGGAAGAAGGAAAGAGAGGTGGGGGGGGGGGAGCGGAATATCACCGAAACAAAACTTACATTAAAAAAATAACAAACGCGATGTCTGGATCAGCATTTCACCCCCCCTCCCTCCGGGCTCAATGTCTGAGGCCCCCCACCCCGGCCCCCATTCTCTGGCCATTCATACTGGGTTCAGAAATCCTACGTTTAATAGGGAGCCAGTGTAGCTCGTCTCATATCGGGGTCGTGAGCGGGCCGTAGTTTCACTTCCGAACTATCACACTGACCGGACCATCTATGTCAAAGAGCTTCATAGCTCATCAGATTCCTCCAATACAAGTACATCTTCTAATTCTGAGATGCGCAGCGCTGGCACGGCCGATGATGTCGTCGCTGTCGTCCTGCACGGCCGATGGTGAACGCATGAGACGGTCAGCGCTCAAACAACTGCGTCTTCGCGCAATAACCCAGGAATCACGCCGCAGGCCTCCGACATCCTTCAAACGATGTCCCACCGCACAAGCATCTACCCATGGATCGTTCGATTTCCTGGAAGCGCAGCACGGACGCGAGTTCGAACCCAGGCCCCGTGTGGTGCCGCCCGGCTTGACGCGGGAGTGGCGGGGGGGGGGGCTGGCGAGTGTGCGACGGCCCGGGGACAGAGGTGCCAGACGAGCTTCCGACGTCGTCAAGGGCACACATGTTTAGCTTGGCCGCGGGGAAGGCAATGTGGGAATCTTTGCTACAAGGCGATCATTGTGCCGGCATTTTCTGTTGTTTTTGTTTTGTAAATCAGACTGTATTCTTTTTGGCACAAGCCAGCGGTGGGTGGAGCGCCGTGCCACGGTGGATTGCTCACCGCTTTGACGAAGCCAGCAACACGAGTCTAACCTACGGCTAACATCGATGACGAGCGATATCCAAACTGCCGCCCCCCCCCCCCCCCTTTCCCCTCCTCAACCCCAACTGGCCAGCGTGGTGAAGTCAAATAACCCTCATGAGTGACAACGGCTTGGGAAAGGCCTTCACCCACTAGTGGACTGACAAAGGGCTGCACACACTTGTATTTTTACTTTTGTAATTATCAAGCCAATACAAAAAACAGCGTTGAATGCAGGATAATACGACACTTTGCTGCATTTACAACTGAAATGAATGCTGGTCGGGGGCCAAACAAGTGAAGGATTAAATACGACGCCTCTCAGCCCTCAACAAGGCCTTGCCACGCCAATCTGCTTGGCGTGCCACAACACTAACAAACTTCAATCCATAAGGCTTTTGGGGTTAGATCACATAAATATAACTGTGTCGTCAAACCCGTCACTGCCCGACACAGCCAGCTGGTAAGGTTTGCCACGTAACCAAAAAGTCCCATTAGTTACTACTTAAAAAAACCTTTATTATGGATAATATTGGCCGCGAAAGCCTCCGCGGTAAACTTCAATCCACCGCTTGCGAGCGTAGCCAAGCAGCAGGTGTATATCGTAGGAGGCTTCAAGCAGCGGACTCCTCTTTAACCAAAACTCTCAAAAGTCCATGACTCATTAGTCACGACGCCTCCATGTTGCACTTCACTTCAGCGACCGCCTCTAAGAGCAAAACAAAACAGTTTGTAATTTGTGAGAGTTTTCGATGACCCCCCCCGCCGACGGTACCGCTTCCCGTGCGCGCGACTGCGGCTGCCGTGTGGAACCGATGCGTGAATGGGAGTCTTCTTTCTACCAATAGGGTTTTTCCCCTTTTTTCTGGCAACAAAACTGACACCTTTTGCAAGGAATCATGTCTACATTAACCGCAATACTTGCAGTCAAATGCAAACAAAAACACAATACTCTGGTAATTTATGCATTGTCTTTGAAACTGATTGGTCCACACCAGAGACAGCTTTCTTTGGAGCCTCGTCTCATATGGTGTTCGACCAGATGACGCCAAAAGGCGTCATCTGGTCGACTACATCAAGGAGGTCCCATGATGTAGTCTTCTTTCTGTCGCGTCGTTGGCGCTCGCACCTTGGAGGTTGGAACGAAGGTCGTTGCCGCACCGGAGACTTAAAATTGTCGTCGAGCAGAGCCTCACCGCCGAGCGCCAGCGTGGCCCGTCCGGCACGGGTGGCGCCCAGCTTCCGATGTCAACGTCGGCAACGCTTCAAGCTGCGCTTCAACGTGTCTCCAAGGCGCCTCTTCTAATCATTTGCGGAAGTCGCGGCGTCGCGGCCCCCACCGACGCGTCGAATTACGGTCGATTCTCACGCTCGCGGCTCAAGCGCGCAATCACGTCACGTCAAACTCGGCACCGCCGCCATCCAACAGAAATAAAAAGATGGCCTTTACAACCGCGTGAGAAGCCATTGGGACCAGCGGTGTTTCTTTATCAAGGGAGGCCGATGTTTCGAGCAACGGCCACATCTCATACATGTATTCCTATAACAAGGAATTAACAATTAAGATGCGTGGATTCATCGACTGTCAAAAATGTTTAAGCTTAATTGAATAAGTGTTTTTTTTTCATAATTTTGTGCATGTGACGAGTTCATGTGAACCCGTCCAACCTCTAGATGCCACTACATTCACTAAAACATGAAAAACACCACTTTTTTTAAAAATCGGATAATAACCACAACTCGTGGCAACTGAAATGTGAGAGGGGTAAATCATTAAACCCGCACTTTACAATGCACCCTATTCGTACGGATCAAATCATGTAATGTATTCTTGAATCCATGGGTCGTCAAAGACAAGGCGAGTCATCGATTAACAGGGGGCCCCGCGAATCATTGCACCCCCAGCAGAAAGGCACCCCCCGAACCCGGCCTTGACGCTCACGACCGCTCGCACGTCTCCGTCAAAAGTGGTGAAGACACCACCTGGAAGAGCTTGGTGTCAGATTGCCGGGTGAGGGTCAGGGAGAGGGGGTGGCGGGTGCATTCATTAGGGGGGGGCACGGGTGCCACTCACTCCCACGCCCCATCCATCGCAGCCAGGGCCAGTCACGCCCCCAATCCGCTTACTATCCTCGCGAGTGTAATCAATATTCCAATCCGCCGCTACAGCGGCAATTAATGATTCCAGAAACACCACGGGCCCTGGACAAAATCCACCAGAGCCGCCACCAGCCTCCCCTTCTCCTCGCGAGCCGTGGGGCGGCTTCAAAATGAGCTCCCACCCCACGTCTCCACCCACACCTCTTCGGCAAGGACACATGGACATTGCCAGCGACCCTTTGAAGAATGCCGTCGCTTTTGCTGCTGCTGCTGCTGCTTCTGCTGCTGCTGCTGTTCTCGTGCGAATTTTACCAAGGCGAGTTTCTCGTACGGCAAAAGCTGGCATTTCATCAAAATAAGGTGCTTGCCAATACGCGCTAATCACCGTCACGACCGTTTGATGCATTGGGAACTCCGAATGAGTAGCGAGCACAAATCACGCTAAACGAGGGCCGTTTAGCTCACACTTCCAGTCAGCCCCCCCCCCTTGGCTGTAGCAGCGCGGGCCGAGAGACGTCACCAACTGCTCGGGCGCCATCAACCCTTGCTCCCGGCTTGTTTGAGAAACTCGGCGGCCGTGGTTTTAGTACCCCCCTCCTCCTCCCCATGCTGCTCGGTTGGCGCAGCGCTCAGGGACTCCTCTGCCTCCTCCATTCAGCGAAGAGGCCGGCCCGCGGCGATACAACGGAAGCGTGCACGGGTACGGCGCGCATCCCATCCTCCAGTGATCCACCAACCCCAGCCACCCACAGCGTAACCAAAGCGCCTACTTCACCGTACCTGCCACTTTTAACACAGTACACGCGTTATTTCGTATTTTGTAGGTATTCGTCTCTGATTGTTATCACCGTTAATGGAAAATTCTTGCAAAAATGTGAAAAGATTTTGGCTATGATCCCTAGAAAATAAAGATACTTTACACAGCATACCAGGTACTCATTTGAGACCGAGCCGACCTAGAGGAGGCCCAGTACCGGTTCAGATATTCGTCACTAGTGTTGGCCGTGAGCGTGAATTTAACTCATTTCGCTGGGTTCGTAACGCAGCGTGGCGCTAACTGCTGCGCCAACTGCTCCCCACAACACACAAGAACGCACATCCACACAGATCGGCCACATAAGATACGGACATCGTCAGTATTCTCCACTTGCCTATAACCCAATCGACCTTTGCGTCACACCGAGCAAATGATACCCATTCTGCAATGCATTAGGAAGTGATGCTCGAGCACGCCTGCCAGTTTTCCCATTCAGATTTGACCCTCAATCTGCTACCGGTGTCCACCGTTCTAACATTTTGAAGTGATATTTGCCCCGAAACCATTGCCACGCCATGGCACCACTAATCGTGCTGCCACGCGGGATCAGCCATGGCTACTTAAGGGAATTAATAACCCACATTTTTTTTTTCTCGTACGGCTTTCTCGAAAATCGTTTATTGTCATATATATATATAAAATGTCTCGCAAAATGTATTCCATCCAAGCAAAAAGGTGACTCGTGCTCGTAAGAAATTTGCCGTAACCCACTTAAAGCGACTGCTTCTGGTCAACAACTACTGCCGTGTCTCTCTGGTCGGCGGAGCGAATGCAGGACCCCCGCGCCGGAACTTACAAAACGCTTCCGACTCTGCGCTCTCCCACGACGATCTGACATCGGCGCCCCAAGACGTTGCCGTTCTACACGCAGGCCAGCCACGCTACGATTCTTGCCCCAGACGCTTCAAGAGCCACGCCGTGACCTCGACCTCTCGTGCTCTTCATCCCCCACACACCGTCTCTCACCCTTCCCTTAATGTCCCTTAACACAGGGTTAGGTATTTGACTTCTCATGTTGAGACAAATTAGTTTTGTAATTCCCAACCCCCCATCCCCAACATTTGTATGAGATGTTGTTGGGGGGGGGGGGGTGGCGCCATGGCCCTGAAGTTTACCTCGGTAAAGACAAGGATTCAAAGATCCCCCGTGTAGCTTTAATAGACTGTTGGGGCAAGTGCTGTTAGCGAGCACCTATCAAGGCCAGCACGGTACACGAGGGGGTGGGTGGTCAGCACCACGCAGGACCGCCTTAATCTTTTCAGTGGCGATGTTTACACACTGCACTAGGTACTGATTTGAGGCTGAGCTGACCTAGGGAAGTAGGCTCAGGACCAGTTCAGATAATCGTCGCTGGTTTTGGCCATGAGCGGGACTCAAACTCGGGTCACCGAGTTCGGAGCGCAGCACAATAACCACTGCAAATAGGTAAGGGACGCCATTGACATGTGTGTTGACCCCGTGACATCAAAACTGTCTTTGATGGCGGCCCGGCGAAAAGTGGGCAGCTCCCTTATCACTACGGAGCCAACAGAGCCGAGAAAAGGTTCATTATTTGGCTCAGGTGGTGCCGGCTCAGCCTGGCAAAGCTGCCGTGGGAATCCGAGACAATGCAACACTCTCTTGCCCAGTTCGTGAATTGGGCTGGCTCACTTTTCGGTCATTGTGGGAAAGAGGGCAAAAGTTTCTTACAACTTGTTTGGAATCCGACTACCCCAAAGGAGCTCTCTGTGTCAGAGTCCATGCCTTGCCAACATCATAAACTCTTAATGCCCTCCACTAATGTCAATACGGAACGATGCACACTGCACACGCTTGTCTGGCACGGTTACAAAATGTTAATTTCCATTTTTGTGACTTCACAACTATTTCGTTTGCTATTGTTCGAAGATGAAAAAGATAATAATCAGCCATGATCCATCCACTGCTGGATGAAGGCCTACCCCAGAGAGCCACCATCGCTCACGGTCTCGCGATGCAACAATGCATCCGTCTCCTGCACCAAGGCCGATTTCAATCCTTCCCCATGATGAACGTCCTTTACAAATTCATCCCGACGTCCTCTCCTTGTGATGCGGTAGTTTCTAAGGTCATAATTTAAGAACGCAATCTATAAAACAAACGCATGTTTCTTTTTTTGCGATTCACGATCATTTACCAATCTACTCGTATTTCATCAGCTTTAAAAATAAAAAAAACGCCTCGCATCTCCTGCCCAATCCCCGTGATACACGCCGGGGGCTCGTTCAACAGAAAGAAGAAAAAAAACGGCCACCTTTTTAACTCCCGATTCCAAATAAATTGGTAACTTATACATGGCAAATTGAAATACAGCAGAAGTGAAATTGCCTGTGGCAAAGGCTCAAAATGACCCCGAGCCTCATCAGCAGTTCCCGCTGAGAGCCACAAAAGCCGCGAAGCCTCCGCTGGTTCGACCGGCCGGCGTGTGATGAGGACATCAGTGGGGGGGAGGGCATGGAACAAGACACCCATTGCAGTTATTCGTCAGCCATGGTCTATATACTGCTGCATGAAGGCCTCCCCCAAACTGACGGCATCTCTCATGGCTTTTCGATGAAAACAATGCATGAAGGCGCTGCATACTTGGCAGGACGCTCGTGAAAAAGAGCTTTGACTCGCCGAGGCGTTGATGGTGAAACAAGTGTAAGAATCAAAATGCTCAAATATAAGAGGTAAATTTCACTGCTACATCTCGGTGGTGGTTCAACACCAGTTCAAAAATCACTTTCTGCTGATCATTGCCATAGCCAGGAATTGAACTCAGGCGGTCGGGGTTCATGGCGCAGTAGTTAATAGCTGTGCGACTGCTTCTTAAGGGGAAAAAAAAACAAGGTTATAGGATGAATTTTCCACAAATTCCCGGTGGCTCTTCCCATCTGTGCAATGGCTCAAAGAGGAAGAATCATCGCATGAATAACGTAATTTCACGCAGATAAATTCGGAGGCACAAATAACAGATCGGTTAACAGGTACGTGGACAAGAGGAGTTTTACTGCGCTTGCTTTTATTTTATGGGACTGGATGAGCCAGCGGGGTCAGAGCAATTTCCAATTTGTTTAACAGTCACAGTTCACACGGGGTCAATGATTCCGATCTCACCGTTGTTGCCCAGAAATTTCTGCGGAGATTTATGAATTCGCTCGAAGGTAGACGTCAAAGAACCCGTGACCTCATTTGCAAGAGCAAATGCTCATGTGGGGGTTTCATGGTGACATTTCGAAAGTTTTACAACTGCCCACAAACCCCCCTGGCTTAATTTTGGCTGGGTCTGTCTGGGCCGGCAACCTGGAAAATATATGTACCCTGCACACCACATCTAGTATATCTTTCGCTATGGCTGTGGCTACTACGGAGTCACAAGCAAGCTGCTCCTCCGTCGACAAACACCCAAGAAAAAAAAATCAGTGAGAAATGAATTCCTGCCTATAACAAAACGCGTATCACTTTCATCACGTGTAATAATAAATCACCCACGCAGTGCATAGGTGAATTGTTACGAATCAAGGTTACAATTCAATCATTAATTACTTTTGTTTTCCTTTATCCATCTCATTTGGATAGTTCTCGTATTACCCGTCTCAATTGTAGGACTATACCTGCCCCATTAGCCCCGATGTAACATGAGCACAGCATTTGCACACACTTAACAAAAACAGCATCTCACAAGTGCAATTCCACGCACGTGTCGCGAGCATGAGAATGCATTTGCATCGACGATTCAACACATTTGCACGCCCAGAATTTATTTCAATTGATTATGTCATTTATGTCATTCAAATGCATAAATTGCATTACCGTTATGATGTGCCCAACCCGGGGCATGATGATGACGCGACTGATGTGCGTGGACACTGCAAGGGACGTGCATTAAAAGAAAAATGGCCGCCGCCGATGTCTCCTTTGCAAAAGGAGATTATGAATCTCAATGAGGTCTCAAATGGTTAAAAGGCAATTTTAAGAAAAGACTCGGCGTTAACCCGGGGTGACCCTTGGAGAGAAAGCACGCGCGGCGAGAGTAGAAACGGCTGCTGCTGAGGGGTCTTGTGGGGTCCTCGCACAACCACAGCAAATCAGTTGATTACGACGGCGAGGGGGGGGGCGGAAATATTTTTGGAATAAAATGTTTGACCGCGAGAAATTATTTACCGTGGACGCTTTGGCCAAATTGGCTCGGAACTGGCGGTGCGCGTGCATCGCGTTTCAGCCGCGTTCCTTCACGGCACGTTGCGAAATGCGACGATTTTGCGAGATAATTCACACGGAGGTGAATCGCACGCGCTCAACGCTCGACGCAAAGATGAACACAAGGAGGGCCCACGCCGATACTGGTCTCTATTAACGCTCCGTTTCGCTCTGCGGACGTTTAGATAATTCTCTGGTAAAAAAAAAAGCCAACATTTTTTTTTTTCCCCGAGCAAGATTTTAATATCCGACGGCATGAAAGCTTTCAGGGCAGCGGTTGCGCGAGTTACAAAGCGTCGTGCTCACACATCATTTACAGGGGGAGGGGGGGGAACGCAACAAAAAATAAAACCTCAACGTAATAGCCCCCCTGCTGCTGCCAGCACCACCTCGCGCGCACGAAGGCACACACGCACGCACGCATGTGCACACACACGCGCGCACACAAAAAATAAAGACAAAGATCCCCCGTATAGCCTTAACAGACTGTAGGGGCAAGTGCTGTTAGCGAGCACCTATGAAGGCCGGCACGGCACACGAGGGGGTGGGTGGCCAACACCACGCCCGTCCACCTTTGTCTCCCCAGTGGTGATGTTTCCGCATCGCACCAGGTATTCATTTGAGGCTGAGTCGACCTAGGGAGGGGGGCCTAGGACCGGTTCAGATAATCGTCACCGATGTTGGCCGTGAGCGGGAATCGAATCCGGGTCGCCAGGTTCGTAGCGCAGCGCGCTAACCGCTACACCACCGCTCCCCCACACACACACGCGCGCGCGCACGCACGCACGCACGCGCCTTCCCCTTTAACACGTGGCGCCTCACGCGGAGCGACGGTCCAGCGCTCCCCGCCCGCTGCGCCGCAGGGCACGTGGCGTCTAGACGAGCAGCAGATGAGCTTACGGGAGCCGTGCCCACGCGACGCGGGGGTGGGGGTGGCGGCGAGCCACCCGCCTGCCCCCCAACCGCGCCCCAACACCCCCGCCCCCGCCCCGCTAAGGGCACGGAGCCATCGCTTGCTGCTGCCACCGCCGTCGCCAGAGACTGCCACCCCGCGCCATCGATGGGCACTTCCATCGGTGGCCACCAATCGAAATGCGGCACCTGGGAGGCGGGCGAATGCGGAACACTTTCGGTGGCTCCTAGAAGTTGTTTCAAATTCGGAGGGGGTAAAGGGCCTTCCAGTTGTGCCTCCTGCCTTCGGAACTCTGCCCCAGCTGAGTCGATGAGTGGATGGATGAATGAGTGAGTAGATAATGGAGTGAATGGATGATCGAGTGAGTAGATAATTGAATGAGGGGTGGGTGAGCGAGTGCGCTAGGTTGCAGTCCTATCAGGAATGCAGCAGACAGTCAAATCTGTTAAGTGAAATGTAAACTCTCACATTTGTTTGCATCAGCTGATCCGAGAGGTGGTCGATTGGCCAGTGGATTTTTAATATTGTCAGAGTTGTAAGGAGCTCTGGGTTGCTCTACATGAACAGTGGCATTACAAAGCATAATATATTGTTTTAGAAATGTCTTTACACATCGAATGGCCATATTTATTTAGGATTTGGATGACGATTCCTCTGTTTTTACCATCATGATAAAGGCAATGAATCGCGTGTGTAAGAATCAACGCACGTGTGAACATCTATTTATGCAAATTCAATTTGACTGTTATGCTAATATCACTGTTAGGCTAACGGAATGAACATTGCACAAATGAAACGGTGGAAACTACAGAACCGAGACTTAAAGAAAAAAACAAATCCAAGAATCCTTTAGAATCAAATGTCAGCGCCGATTTTCAACAATTCATTCAAGTGCCAGGATGGTGCAACATTATATCCCAACAAATAGCCTGATACTCCAATTAGAATCAGAAATGTATTTATATTTTCATATCAGGTCCATAGTATGGTGTAAAGGACAGAGGTGATTATGCAAATGACTCCACCTCAACGATGTAACGGATCGTCCACAAACAAGCTCACACACATTGTAACAGAGCAATGAATTATATTTTGTTAATTGTGATGAAGACAGCTCCTCCAGTGGCGTCAGGGGTGGCGGTGAAGCCACCGCCTTCAGCGGAACCACAAACAAATGGGAGACAACCGATTCCTTTGCGCAAAATCCGCAGCATTGTCGTCATGAAGCCGACAATGTTCACATCGAAGCATCGTCGCGGCAACAGCAGACCGTCGCTACGAGCGGCTTGGACCCCGCGGTGGCCACAATTCTCCCCATACAAGAGGAACGAAGCGGTTAAATTTCGATTTAAAGCTTTCGTGACTGCAGGGATTCATCTTCTTGGTTCTTTCGGTAAAGTCACGTAGAAGGGAAGTAATATGTAGAAGGGAAGTAATATATTTTATTTTTATTATTTTATTACTTCCCTTCTACGTGACTTTACCGAAAGAACCAAGAAGAGGAACGAAGCGGTCCGCGAGCTCGGCGGCGCTCAATTCAGGTGAGCGCGCGACGACGCCACGGCGACGAGCGAGCGCATTTCATTTGCCGCTGCCGCTTCACGTGACGACTCAGTCCCTTCGCCAAGCAGAAGGAAAAAAATTAACCCGTAAAAACAAAGATTTTCACTAGAAATCCTTTATATGCGTGGTGGCTAGAGTCCTCTCGTCCTCTGGCTTGAGATGGCTGCCACCTATGGGTCAGATGATTGCAGCGCAAGCATTAAGCAATTGGTAATTAAATATAATATTTTTGTCCTAAAAAGTGTAAAATTTTGGAAAAAAAATTTCACGAACATTAATTGTCACGCACAACGAGTCTGTGTGCAAAATGTCAGCTCGATTGGATCACGGGAAGTGGGTTAAAAAACGACCGAAAGATTTGCACGGTCGTAAACAAGCAAGCAAGCAAGTGAACTTAATATAAAGGATTTAAAAACTAAAACCGTCGATACAGAGAGAGAGGGAAAATCCAGCGGGTCTTCCGTTCAGCAGCTGCGCTACAAGAACCCGCTCTGAGCGCGAGCTCCCTCGTGCCGGAAATCAGAGCCAAGTCGCGTGGCCTGCCGACGGCACGGGGGGGCCACGCTGGCCAGACTCGGCACGCCATCCGGCAGCCCGGCAGCCCGGCAGCCTGGCAACCCGGCCGCCCGGCCGCCGGTGAGTAATTGCGGTGCTAACCAGGACGAGGAGGGGGGTGGGAGAGGTGGGGGCGGGCGAGCACAGCAAGGCAAAATTTTATTTTAACCGGGCCCGTCAGCCCGAGGCCATTACCGCCAGCCCGTTAACGTGGATTTGGAGAAACGCTTCTGAGGCGAGCTCTTAATTAAGGGGTGGTGGGCGGGGAGCGTGGGAGGAGGCCGGGGGGGGGGGGGCGTGGGGGGAGCGTGGGGGGAGCGTGGGGGGTGGGGGGAGCGCGGCGCTGGTTTGCTGCCACCACCCCACCGCCGTCGCCCGCCACCGCCTGCGCCTTCTGGCACGTCGCTCACTCCGCACGACTCCCAGCACGCGGAGCGGCTCGGCAGTCCCCATTGGAGAGGGTGTTGATTGACTTTGGGTGAGTGGGCAGGGGTGGTGGGCTGGGCTGGTGGGCAGAGCTGGTGGGCAGGGCTGGTGGGCAAGGCAGGTGGGCAAGGCTGGTGGGCAGGGCCGGAGGGCCTGCTCACCAACCAAGGGGCTCAGGTGCCAGCAGTTCTCAAATTGTTGCGCTATTAGGCACAAGTAGGCGAACAGAAGGCAAATGCTCTTGCGATCGCCTTAATTAGCATTCGCGTTTACAGCTGTCTCGCACACTCAAGGCAGCCACTGGGACATTCCGCGCGTTGAACTTTGAGCCCGTGAATGCTATTTTGACCACAAAAGCTGAGCATCGGTGCAGTCACTTTAAAGTGCACGTGACCCTGGTTCCTACTGCGTTCGTAAAGAGGTTATACAAATGTTTGTCTAAAACACTCACACGTTTTAAAATCAAATCGCACTTTCGGCATTACGTCATGAGATGGAGAAATTTACACTCAGAATGCCGCAGCTAGCGGTGCATCACCCTGTGCCAGGAAATGGACCCAGACAATGGCGTCCCAGAGCTCCTTCTGAAGTCACTTCAGTTGACCCCTTTATCCGCACTCAAGCAGACGCAACATTTAACTCCCCAACAGACCGAGTTTCCCAGATATCAATCAATGCAAAACATATTTGCACATCACAGCTGCAGTAAGCCAAATTAAAGCAGAAAACCGTGTTTTTGTGCGCAGTCATTGGCGTCCAACGACCGCACCTCCGATTAGCACGGTTGGCAACGTATGGCGCGAAAGAAGTTCAACACACACACGTTCATCAGGCTGGGGACAATCAGTGTGCGCGACGCTTAAGAACGTGGTATAATCAGTCGGCTGCCCACATTTCGACCGAGGATGGCAACGGTGCCAGCTCAGTGCCCTGACCTCTGCGTGACCCACCCACCGCTACATTTTTTTTAAAACCTAAACATTTGAGATTCCCCGAGTGGCTGCTGGGATAATAATAATAATAATGATGATATATTCATCCTTCAAGCAAGACCTAACAGGTTTGCGTTTGACTCGAAATCCCAGGCTTTCTTCAAAACAATTAACAGCCCACAGTGAAGCGAAAGCTGTTTATAGACCCACTGTAAATGCAAATTGGTAACACCGCCGTGCCCCTAAGCACCGAGAGCCTCTGGCCCGAAAGACTTTCAGCCGATGCGCCCAAAATACCCAAGAAGCCAAAAAAGGATACCTCAGTTGTGAACTCTTCAAAGCGAGGTTCAGAGCCTTGCGGTCACAGTTACGTTTTATATATGGTCTAGAGGGGGTGGGGGGGGGTTGCCTCTTTGCTTTTGCAAAAAAGGTGCCAGCTGTTGTTCTTAACACTTTCCTTGCCACTGTGATAAGACCCCCCCCCCCCCCACCAGAAGCACGACAATCGACAGGGGCTCAGTGCCTTGAGCCGCAGGGCAAGCACACATCTTCAGATTGCTGCTGGCTAAACCAGAAGTCTCCAGGTGACATCTAAAAAATATATATATAGAAACTAATTTCTTATCCACGAAAGCGGCCTAAAAACCACACTCCTGGAACCGAGCCTCAAGCCAGCGAACCTGAAAAGAAAAAAAACGTGGCCTTGCATTCCCTGCAGCCCAAGGATAAAATCCACTCTCATCCCGCAAATCTGAAGTTGGATTTTGTTTGTTATTGTTTTATCTTTTCCCTCTCCTACCCCACCCGCTCCTCCGACTCCATCGGACGACGCCGGCTCGCCGCACCAAAGGACGACGTAACGCCGACCGGCTTAGCCAAACCACCCCATCCCCCCCACCCCACTCCCCCACCCCACTCCCCCACTCCACTCCCCCACCTCCCCCACTCCGCCAACCGCGTGGCTCCGCGACTTCGTCTCTTCGGCTCCTTTGTGAGATCACCGCTCGAATGGGGGGCGAGAGCAGGCAGAGCCACCCCCTCCTTCTTCTGAAGGTTCTACCCACCACGCCGCCCCCCCTCCTCCCCCCCCGATACATTCTTATAGTTAAGTGAAATAGTCTAGGTACAAAATGTATCACCTGTGCCGGCTTTATTCAAAGTTTGCCAGACACCCAAAGCTATCAACGCCATTGGCGCCCGTGCACAGCGTACCGCATCATTACTCCTCCGAGCGTTTAAAATATGCTTCAACATCTTCCCCGTATTCCATGAGCCCGTGTCGCAGGGGTCAAGTGGAGGTGAGGTCACCGCCCCGCGTCCGAAGAGACACAGGATGGAGGTGAGATCACCGCTGACGGGAGATATCCATTGTTTGTTGACAAGGGGGTGGGTGGGTGCCACCCACCCACCCACCCCCTTGAGATGTTATACGTCCCCTTCCCCCCCACCGCCCCCTCCTCCCCCAGATTTGACAAGGTCACGCGCTGCAAGGGGGGGGGGGCGTGCATACCTGTCGCAGTGGTTGCACTTGAAGGGCTTGGCGCCCGTGTGTTTGCGGTAGTGTCGCGTGAGCTCGTCGCTGCGCGCGAACCGCCACTCGCAGCCGACCCACGAGCACTTGTACGGCTTCTCTCCTGCGGGGAGGGCACAACGACAGGCGTCAGCGACGCCGGCACTGATAAAGCCCGGAAGAACATCGTTGCAACCGGCACTGCCGTCATGATCGGCGTCGGCGTCGTCAGCAGCAGCATTAAGACGTGCAACAAAACATCGAAAGAGCATCAGGACAACATTACGAACGCACACATCACTCCAACAATCCATTCCCTTCACTGGCTCGAAATTTCAGTTGAGGTTCAAATTCAGGATTGCACTCCTCCCCATGGTCTCACCCGGGCTGTCCTCTCTCCCTGCTCATCCCACTCTACTCCCCTCCGCGCACTGCACTCCCGCAAGCAAGGCTTTCTATGGAAGCCCCCGGTCAACATTGGCTCAGTGGATGGTCACTTACTCTCCTCTGCTGCCCCCACATCAATAAAACTCCCTTCCCCCCCCCCCCAGCCATCCGTGCTGTTCACTCCCCGCCCCTGGTGAAGTCCAGACTCAAACCCTCCTGCCACTTTTATCTCTGCCTATCGCCGACTTCCTCCCTATGTGAAACAAATTGTCACCAATCTTCTCCCACGGCGTCTTGAGATGTGGTTGTACTCAGATGCGATGTAAACACACATTGTATCGGTTGTAACAATTTGTCCGAGCAAGGCCTATGCTGTGCCCCCCCTCCATTGATAGGCTTCAAGCATCCGACTGCCTACTCCCTGTGGGGGATCCCCATTGGCTACTTCCACCGCCCCCCCCCCCCTCTAACTTAAATAATTCAATCCCACATGCTTGGTAAGAGTGGGTTATTTCCGTTACCCGCTCTGTGTGTTTACACGAGGCGGCGAATGATCCACCGCCTCCTCAATTAAACTAAAGTTCTGGAGGCACACACGCGCATCAAATTGTGCACGCGCGGATCGATTGCAGTACAGTACCGTACTTATGTTTGGTGTACTGTACGCGTAGCATCAGTGTCGTGCGACGCATTCACCGCGTCGACAAAACAAGACCCGATTCGTGATTCAAGCCGCGATCGGAAACATCATCCAGCTCCAATCCGGTCGACACGCAGATCACAAAGAAAGCCACAGGGCCGCTCTGTCAGCATCAGAGATGGGCCACCGATCATCTCTGGGAGTGCAGCGAGTACAATTCAGCCCACGCTCTCTCTCTGGACAGATGCACGCACGCGACTGGGTCAGAGAGCAGAGCGTGGAGAAGACAGAGGGGGGTAAATTAAATAATCAAATAACCCTGCGGTACGTGAAAGCACCGGATGTCTTGTGCACTTCGCTACCAGAAACCAATCTTGTTCTGCTGACCGCAGGAGCCGCCTGCGCTACGTGTAAAAGGAGCATCCACGCTACCACCGGAACCATCAGTCACACGTGGCGGACGGCATCCGATAAGAGCGGCTCTGCACCCTTTTGTCAATTCACCACTTGGGTTCCACGGTGCCGAGATGTTAACTACCTCGCCTGGTGTATAGGAGGTCGTGGGTTCGATGCCGACCCCGACGCCTGCTGTGTATTTGGAGTTGGCGTGTCTCTCTCTCTCTCTCTCTGCGTGGTCGCGTGGATTTTTCTCCAGGTCCCCCGGTTTTTCCCTCCACATTTAAAAACTGTGCGTGTTTAGAGTATTTGTCTGCTAAAAATGTCCACGTGATAAGGCACTTCGTTGAGCTATCTTTAGTGGCCAGGTCACTTCTGAAAAAGAGCTACATGGCTCCGTAGGCCTTACCTGGTAAAACAAATAAAAAACTGGATGCAGGCTTCCTCCCATGCCATGTCGGGGGGGGGTTTCTTCACCACACTTCGCCAGATCTGGATCCGATATCACCGCTGATGTTAGCCATGACTGGGATTTGAAGTCAGGTCGTCGGGTTCACAGAGAGGTGCACTCGCCAAAACGCTGCCGTTCCACTCCCATCACCGATTTACACAACAGTCGCATCGTATTCAACGTGCGTACTATTTACACCAATGGCAAACGCGAACATATGTCCCGCATGCACACACTGACGCGTGTTTCACAGCAGCTGCGAAAGAACCGTACGAGGAGGCCTAATGAACGGACCGATCGGTATCATTATTATTATTTCCCAGAGCGAGCACGTGCAGGGAGCGCGTAAATCTCTCGCTGATAATCACCGGACGCGACCGCGCGCGCTGGCAGCGTCTCCGTACAAGACCGACAACCGGCCCCGTGGACACAAATGAGGGCCGCACGTCACACCGCTGGTGGGAGGGGGGGCGGTTTCTGCACCACGTCCAGAAACCACCACGACCGCCGACGCCAAACCTCGGCCAACATCAGTGGCGGATATTTAAAACTGGCACTGGGCCCTCTGCTAGATCCACCCGGCCGTAAATGACCACGGGGTCGGGAGGCAAAGGCCGTTCACTCTCTAACCCCCGCCTCTCACCCGCGCCCCCAACAACTCCAACTCAAATCACAAGTCTCACCGTCAGCTGACAGCTCCACGCAGGACTTCAATCGCGTTGCGGCAAATAAATAACCTCTGAGAAAGTAACACATCGAGCCAATGAGCTGTCACCTTGATGCTCTTCATAAGACTCGGCTTCCCGGCTCGCGGGATGAAGAGCCGCCCATTGCATATACAGTACAACATTTCTCAGCGCTTTGTCAATCCACCGCTGGATGAAGGCCTCAGGCCCATGCGATGTCAGTCGTGGGGGTTGCTAGACCGTACTCCGCCATGCTGGTCAGTGCGCGTCGGCAAATGGTTCAGGCTTCACCAATGTTCGTTAGCCGTAGCTGGGAATCTAACTCGAGTTATCGCTGGGTTTGCAGGGCAGCGCATTAACCACTGCACGGACGCTCCACCCCCACAAAACATTGCAACATAAAACGTTGAAAAACATCAACTCGTGGATATACAGCCAGACCACTTAAATACAGCCAGACTAAATTTCGATTTAAAGCTTTCGTGACTGCAGGGATTCATCTTCTTGGTTCTTTCGGTAAAGTCACGTAGAAGGGAAATAATAAAATAATAAAGAATAAAACATAATAAAATAATTCTCACGACGTTTCGGCCACAACGCAAGCAGCCGTCCTCAGGTGGAGAACAGGTCTGTCGAGGAGACAGTCTAAATGTCAGACTACTTAAATACAGCCAGACCACAGAAACACAGCAACCAAAACTACACCACAGAAACACAGAAAAGCAAACTAACACAGCCTCACGACAGAAACACTGCCACACCACAGTAACACCGCCACACCAATGCATATGCATTGTGAGCTCAAGAACCGATCATTATCGATGACTCCAGGCACTGCTCCACCCCTCATTGGAAGCGTCGTCAGGGTGGCAGCGCCAATTAATGGGAACATCTGGTCCTCCCAGTAATACAACTCCGCACTTCAATCGCCACAGCCATAACCGACATGTGACACCATTAACACGGCCCAGCCACTACTACCAATCATGGCCCTTATGTTGTTTTTATCTATTTCGTAATGTGGAAACAATTTGACTTTTTTTACTTTACATTACGGGATGTTGCCACAGCAGCAGCTGTTGGCAAGCTATCGAATAAAGACGGTCACCGCATCGCGCGCTTTCAGATGCGCTTCTGCGGTCGTCTGGAATGCTCTTCCCTCCGATATGAGAAAGCAAATGTGGAGCTATGCAATTTTAAATCGTCCAGATTGACAAACTCGTTTCTTTCGAACTGCTTTTAGCATTTCGTTTGGAGTCCTTCGTCCCGCAGCTCTGATTTGCACAGTTGGCCACGTATGGTGCGAAAGAAGTTCAACGTACATACGTACAGTTGACTGGACTTGCTATCCAGAAGTCACCACCAGCTTCTCAAATCCCCTCCGCCCACCCTCTTGTCCAGCCAGCAGGGTGGACAGAGGTCGGCAGGTCGCGTGTGGTGGGGTAAAGTGTGGGTACTCTTTCCTACTTAAGACGTCTGGGCGGCATGGAAGAGTAGGCCAAATACACACCATCGAGGGGCTCACTGGAGCGCCATCGAGCGGGAGGGCTTTTTGGCCAGTAGCGGCGTGACCAAGCACTTTTGGGGACTGCACCTTGACCAACGCTTTTGGCATTCACGGTCACGTTGTTTTTTTGGTTAAAATTGCGGAGACGTAAAACGTGTCGTAAAATCCACCTCCGCCCGACACAGCCAAACAGCCAATCGGTAAGGTTTTTGTCACGTGAACAAAACGTGCCGATGCGTTTTCAGCAGGCCGGCGTGTTGGACAGCGAACCCACAACATTTACCAGCTAGAAGAGAAGGGCATTTTCGCTGGCGATTACAACCGGCATCATTACAATACTTGCGCACCTTCCGCATTATAATTGCACGGCCAAGGCTCCATCGTGGCTCCCTTGCCCCCCCCACCTCCCCTCCACCAACGAACGTTATAATTGGACGCAGCCATATTTGGACGTTGGTTAATAATAATAAAAAAAATACCAACACGACAGAATGTCTATTCATTAAAAAATAATCTCATAAATGATTCCCATAACGCTTACACACGGGGAAGACAGCAATTACACGTGGCAGTAAAGCCGCCCGTGCCGCCGCCGCCGCGCGCACCGCAGTCCATTCATGATTTTTTTTACTTTCGAGGCAATTTATCGTGAGTTACGGCCAAGGCACGATCATTACAGTCGCCCGGCTCTCGTATAAGGAGGTCGGTGAGCAGCGTCGCTCGCAGGAGCAGATTTCAGGTTCCCGCGAACTGCCCGCGGTTGGTTTTCAGGCCTAGAGGGAAGTTAATCGAACTCCAGAGATTCCCTGCAGTCTGAGTGTGGACAACAACAACAACAACAACAAATCCATTATCCCAGCAAATCAGAAAGTGGCACCTTTCGGATAAAGCTCCCGCAGAAGGAAACGCGCCGAAAAGGCACGTGGGTGCGCCGCACGCAGCTGCGTTCACGTTCAGTCACCCCGTCGGTTTGTCATCTCGAGGTTCCATTCTTTGAGGGACCCCGTGTGACATCATGTACAGACCCTTTTGGTCAATCCACGGCTGGATGAGGGCCTACCCACGCCGTCTGGGTCGCAGGCGGATATTTGATCAAATTTCACATGCGGGCCCGTCACTGCAGGTTGGTTAAGGTGGGGGAAAAATAGACATGGCAGCATAGAGGTGCAGTACAACAATGGATGTGGCTGCACAGCCCTCTGCTGCCCAACACGTAGCCCGGCAACCTACAACACCTATTATGGATGTTGGTTGCTCATCCAAGCACTATGCAGGCCCAAAGCCTGCTTAGCTCCATATATCCTACAAGACCTGGGTGCATTGAGAACCATGTTGTATAAAAACGTATTCTATGCTGTTGTAGAGATTACTTGGTCATAAAATAGACAAAGAAAATATACATCCGTTCCATATCTCCCACATTATTTTTGTCTTAGCCATGAGCCTCTTGGTCTTACAGGATTGTGATGTTAAAAAATATAAACTCTGGATGAGAGAGACTCTACTTCTAATAAGACCCAAAAGGTTAAAACCAGTCCACAGTTTGGCCGATTAATCAAATACTGTTTGGTGACTACAAACCTTGAAAGCCAGCGGAATGTGTTTTTTATGCTAAGAAAATGAACAGTGATGTAGAGGTGTAGTGGTTATCGGACTGCACTGTGAACCCAATGACCCGAGTTTGAATCCCAGCTATGGCCAACATCAGTGACGAGCGATGCATAAACCAATCATGTAGGCTGCCTCTTTCATAAACCCACACTAACCAGCGTGGCGAAGTATGGTCAACCAACCCCGATGACCGAAGGAAGCCTCCATCCAGCAGTGGATTAATGAAGGGCTTTACAAGGTCTGCTTGGTCTATAATAAAATTAATGATCAGAAAAGCCTCCTTAATATACGTCTCTGCACACAAAACGTCTTAGGTATATCTTACATAACTCATCAGCCACACGGGCTTCTGCAAGTGCATAATTTCAGCAGCATTGATTCAAGCAAACTCTGGACCAGTTTCGACATACAGCATCTCATCAGCACAATCACGCGTGCCTGAATCAATGTTGATCAACAACCAATCTTACAGACAAGGGCCCTCCCTCTCTTTTTGCAACTCGTCTGCAAAATGATCCAGTAAAACGTCACTCAAAATTATAATTCGCATCATGGTGGAGACCAGCAGGCAATGTCTCCTTCATATATATATGGAGACTATTATTTTGAGTTGTCTGTTTGTTGTATGATCAGAATCCGACGGTGTTTATGTTATCTAAGGAATATTGCCTCCCAGGTCTCGTCTCTTAGGAACTAACCCCACCCCCCCTATGTCAGCGGAGATATTTTCTGATGTACTTCAACACATCTCGACCTTTAGCACCACGTCAAACTTTAACCTCTAAGCCTCCCCTCTCTCTCACTTCCTGCCACGGTCACTGGAGGCGGCTTTGCATTCCGGGCAGAATCTGCCTCGGAACATGCGTGCCCAGAACAGAGTCTGTCACGATAATTTCCCCGTGTACGTTCAACTTCATTCGTACTGCACGTAGCCAACCGTGCTTATCGGAGGAAGGACAAACTAAACGCAAAAATCAGTTCTAAAGAAGAGCCCTTTGTCTGTATTATTGTATAACTGTGATATTCTATTGTAACAATGCAGTCACGTAATGAAGAGCCTTTGGAGATTCCACTGCTGGATGAAGGACCCCCGTTAGCAGGTTGTTTGAATTTACTTGACCAGGCTGATCAGCGTTGATTGGTAAAGTTCAGATATGAATCGCAATTGATGTTGGCCATCAACGAAAAATCGAATTCAGGTGACCACTTTCATTTTGCAGTCTGCTGACCATTAAGGCCTGAATAATAATGTGCATTCTGTGCTCATGCTACTGTTGGATGAAGAGCGACACATGCCATGTGCAAAGAGTGATCTGGGGTCAACAAAATGTCAAAACCATCAAGAGTCAAGAGTGGGTTTTGTGAAGGACGTGGCCCAGGACCGGGGTTTAGAAATCACTGACCACCGATGTCGGCCCTGATCAGGAATCGAACTCGGGCCTTCGGGTTCACAGTGCGGCGCGTGAATAACTGCGTCACGCAGTCAGTGGGGGCAAGCGTGTCCGGCGTGGGCCCTGGCGCAAGGAACAAAATGGGGCGCCCATGCATTGTAATCCACCCCCGCCCCCTCCGGCCCTGTACAATCGCACCACCTGTACACTTGGCAGCAGCCAGGGCCACTGGTGCCACGTGCAGTTCGAATTAGCCGCACGGCACTTTGCGTCCAAGTCAGCGGGGGGGGGGGTGTGCTGGATTTGTTGAAAGTAATCCAACCGCTCCGCACCTAGCACGGAGACAGTCGACGCGTTCCAACAGTTTTGAAAAGCAACAGAAAGAACGACCGACGCAACGCGATCGCGCTGCGGGGAATCAGAACGAGAGCAACGCAGAGGTAAATAAGGCCCAAATAAATAAATAAGCCCCCCGTCCCAGGTGCGTGCTGTAAAGTACTGAAGGAGCGCTGCAACGGCTGCTCGGGAAGCCAGATCCATTTTTGAACAACAAGACCATCGTATCGATCGAAATGCTGGAGGGCTGTAGAGCTCAGGGGACACGGGAAAGCTTGCGAGGGGCGGGCGGGCGGCGTAGAGGCACAGGGGTGGAAGAGCACGTGCAGCAGCCCCAGCGCAAGCTGCCAGTGGACGCGCGAGATCTTAACGACGACGGCAAAGCAGACAAACAATGAAAACATTCTGGCGGACATCACGAAGCTGCGCTCCCAGTCCCCTGCTGCTGATGATGATGACGATTCTCGCTGCTGCTGCTAAAGAAAATATTAATAATCTCGCCTCACGCTTTTCCTTCTTCCCCCCCCCCCCCACACACCAGCCACCTCGCCTCTCCCTCGACTCTCCCCCCGCCCTCTCTCCCCCTCGCTCTGCCGCCCCCCCCCCCCC
>CM025627.2:10021286-10037453 GCA_014621495.2 Entosphenus tridentatus
GGGCGGCGGTCGACGCGGCGGCCGCGGCGGCCAGCGCGTGCTGCTTCTTGGCGAGCTCGGGCGAGGAGGGCGGCGTGAGCGCCGTCACGGCCTCGTGCCCGGCCAGGCTCCTCGGCACCAGCTGCACGGACTCGGTGGCGGCGCCCAGAGAGGCCGCCAGCTCCGTGGCTCCGTCCGCCGCCGGCTCCTGCTTGACCGCGGCCGCGACGCCCGGAGGCGGCGCGGCGTCGCCGGCCCGCAGCTGCTGCTGCTGCTGCGACGGCTGCGGCGGCGGCGGCGGCGTTGGCCGGGCAGAGCCGGCGGCCTTCGCCTGCAGGACGAGCTCATCCCACAGGCCCTCGTCCGGCCCGTCTGCGCCAGCCTCGGCGGTTTGGCCGCTCGGCTCCGTCTGCAGGTATCGCTCCATCTCCAGGCACGTCTGGGGGGGTCGACGCGGAGAGAGGCGCGGTTACGTTGTGCGACCGGCGCAAGGAGCCGGTGAAATCGGTGCGCGCCGATGGCCGAGTCCGTCGGTGGCACGGAGAGCATTTGTAAACCCATGACACCACCACAACCAGTGTACTACCTCTCGCTCGGGCTCTGGATACGAGTCACGTGCCACCTACTCAAGTCCGACACAGCGACCCGAAAAATATTCAGTGGTGGGACGTTAAGCCTTGGTTAGCATGCTACTTGAGTGGTGCGACACTTCTTACTTAATTCTGTTCTTCGTATTATCCATGCCCCTTAAGCGATCCACAAACCCTCGTTTTCCACATCCCAATCCACAGATAAGAAGTGCCACCACTCGGAGTGATTGGTAAAAATCAGCCGATTATCGGAGCCTCTGCATGGATAAGAGGTGGTCAACCCACAAGTGACACAAAAAATGCATCCTAAAATTATCAATGTTCATCCATACACAGATAATAGGATACTACCATAGCACCACCAACATCCAGAACCCGAAGGTCATTTATAATTGTGTTTATTTGTAATGAACCGCAATTACAGTACCATTGTAATTTCGAATAACAATGCCATTGTAATTGCAATAGACCCCAGCTCTGCCCCACATCCAATCGGATGAGTGGTATTTCGCCGTATAAAGTGTTCACAAGCAATAATCAATCAATGAATGTCCTTAATTTAAATCCATGTGAAGGCCCATTGAAACTGTGGGTTCCATAACCCCTGCGCCAGAAAAAAATGGGAAATTTTAAATACATCAAACAATACCACGTGCGCAAGAAAAGCCTCACCGAGTCTCAAGATTATGTTGCAGGACGTTTGTGCATTGGGATCTTTGGCCACTGCCACCAGTGAGTGGTGGGGCCACGGTCGTGTGGCAGGAGAGCACAGGCCCCAGAGAGAAACACTCCACACGTAGGGGGGGGGGGACTCAAAAGCCCCACACAGATGGATTAAGTCCACTGCTGCGCTGTCATCTCCTGGCCACCGCACAGGCCCATGCCAATGAACACAAGGCGAGCCCTGGCGACCACTAATCCGGGCGATCGCCAGGTTCCGCTCCACTGCGCTTAGCTGCCGAGATTGGCGCGATTAGGCGGACGATTTGGGATGAATTGGATGGAGGCAGATGCGTTAATAACAAACAAACAAAACACCTACCGGAGAAACATAGTTTGACACATTTTCCAACACAATAAAAATAATAACACTTCAAAATTAACCCCACATTCTGTACATTTTCACTCAATTTCCATTATCTCAGGTCGAGATTTCCTGAGATATACGAGCGGAACTCGTTTCTCTCTACACCAAAAAAAGGATTGTTTAGTCGATGAGCCTATATTACCAAGCAGGGTTTGTTCAAGCAAGCAAAGCGTGGACCCTGCGTGGGCCTTCCTGGGTCCCATCGCCAGAGTCGGTGCCTGTTCAGCAAATGCCACGCGCCACGACCAAGACGTTATTGGCGAGAGCACTCCACGCTCACGCAAAGGTCATCTGGACGAGCTCTCTGTCGCCGACGAAGGTTATGTGTACAAAAGCACGGTAGTATTAGTTTGTTTGTATCCCACATTACGCTCGTGCTATGCGCTGCAACGCCGCCCCTCGTACAGGTGCGGCTCTTAAGGAGTTGAGCGCACCGACGGGAGGCCAACGGGACAGCATTCGGACCGGGCGAAGCGCGGACTTCTTCTTGCTGCCAAGTGGTTTTTCCGCCGCCTTCGACGGCTCGACTCGAGAGCACGGGCTCGAGTTATTGGAACAAAGAGAGAGAGAAATGTTCGCTCGCTCGCTCACTCGCCGTCGCTCACTGGCAATAAACACACGCTCACGAGTGTGCACGGCAAATTAGGTGGGTGGGGTGGGGGGTGTTTTGCAAAGCCTTGTAACCCTAATTAAGATAACACATGGGAGACTGTGCTAATAAATATTCATTGCTTTACGGCGTGGTTGCGATATGACACATGCTGAGAAGTAAAACAAAGAGAGATCTGAGATGAGAAAAATTAAGCCGAAACAATGCACAGTGCTTTGTCCTTGGATTAAGCGACTTGTGTCCGAACGCGGTTGCCCATGTGATTGGCACAGGACTAGCGATGCACTCCGCGTGACTGCCGTCAGCTGACATGCGTGCAAATTTGATGTCACCCCCACCCGCCCACCACCCGAACCCCCCCCCACCCACCTCAGCGCGACATCCCAAAGCCTTTTCTCTCCATTTGCCGAGAGGTCATAAAGATGTGCGATCCTCTTCCAATTCACCGGCGTTTATTGCCCGATCCCTCTCTCTTACCACCACATCAACCTGGGACCAGCAACCCCAAGCCAGGTTCCGAATCCATTTGAGCGCCCAGGGATTGCAACCTGGTTTCAGCCGGCACGGGAGGGTGGAGAGCCGCGTAGCCATACAGAATGCGTCGGAGCGAGTGCGATTTGCGAGCACCTATTAAGGTCGTCACAGTGCACAAAAGCGGGTGGCGTGACCAGCAACACGCCCAGACAACCCATGTCTCCCTCGTGCGTACGTTAACAAAATGGGCTCACGCGAGGCCGATTCGACCTCACGGGAGGCACCATGACCGAATCGGATGATCGTCACCGACGTTAGCCGGTTAGCCGGTGGGCTGAGAAAACCGAACCGAGGTGGCAGGGGTTAATACGTGGCGCAGTGGTCCAAGCACTGCGCCACTGGCTCCCGCACGCGTGCGTCCACACACAGCAGACACGCGCACTCCCAGCTCGCACCATCAACCTCCAGTTATCCACGCAGGCATCAATGCCCAGAGCACTTTGCAATAGCCCTGCCCGAGGCTAATGGAGTGGCAGCGCCGCCTTCCACGCGCTGTCCACTCGAGGCTTGGCGTGCGAGCGCCTGCGATAGTTCGGCACAAGCGGACGGGCACCACGGTGGGCAATGCATGTGCAGAAAAAAAATTGAAATGGACCGTTCCGCAGGTTATTGGCGATGCAGCGATCGATGCCGATGGAGCAATCCATTGTGCGGCGGGGTAAACACTGCCAGGCGGTTCGTGTATGACTGGTGATGCCTTCGAGGCAGTACTGGCCCAGCCACGGTGTGAATTGTGCTAAATGACTCTCACTTTAATCACTTCTTTTACTTCCAGGAAAAGTCAATAAAGCTGGAAAAGGTTCACGCTCGTGTTGATGTGTGTGCTTGTGTACGCCTGTGTGTGTGTGGGGAGCGGTAGCGTAGCGGTTAGCACGCTGCGCTATTAATCCAGAGACCCGATTTCAATTACCGCTAACGGCGAATACCAGTGAATATTATCTGAACGGGTCCTGGGCCTCCCCTAAGTCGAGTCAGCCTTAAATGAATAACTGGTGCAGTGTGTAGTAAACATCACCCCGAGGGAGACAAAGGCGGACTGACGTGTTGCTGGCCACCCACCGCCTCGTGTGCCACAGTCGTGGCCTTCATAGGTGCTCGCTAACAACACTCGCCTATATAAGGGCCTTCATAGGTGCTCGCGATTCTAACCTCGACCGCTGAACCGAAGCCTCGCAGCCTTGGCAGTCTCAAGTGCTGCACGACGCACGTCAATGACAACGACGATGACCTTGACAACGCAAAACATGCGGGGGGAGAGGGGTGGAGGGGGAAGGCTCACGCGAGGCTGCCACACAAACATCAGAATCTGAGGGCGAATCTAACAAGCCGTGTTTCCAAAAGAAGTGAAGCTGGCAAAAGTGAACAGCGCACAAGGCCTCATCTCGCGTGTTAGACGTTGGGGGTGTCAGATGCCAGGTAGAGATGCCGCTAGCTGACAAAAAACAAACCTGCCGTTTGAAAAAAAAAGGGCGAAAGCCAGGAGCACGTGGACCTTCGAGAGACACTTGATGAAAGTTTAACCACGTGATTTGTGGCGTCAACTTTGAGACTTAAAGACGGTGTCAGATGCGTGCGTGCGCAGGTGCGTGAATGGCATTGACTGAACAGCACACCTCGCCTGCCGCTGCAACAATTCCTGCGATTGGTGGGAGCGATCCGACACCACCGTTTGATGGAATTCGTTTTTTTTCTCTCCCTCGGACAAACGTCTTCTTTGTGATTTTTTTTTTTAAAGAGAGACTGTGTGGGGATTGAGGGTGATACGAAATGTCATCACCGAGAGCAGCAGAATCGGTTTTCAAAAAACACGAAGCCGCCGTCTGTATTACACATTTGAAGTATATACAAAATAGATATTACTGTATTGTTACCAAGACCCACCAGCTTAAAATCTTTGAGAAAAACAAACCATGACAAAACATGCACCGATTACTTACAATTAAATTGCTTTTCTTTGTTTAACTACGTACAACCATAGGTTCACAAAGCCTGCACGATCCACGAGCCCTGCCTTGGAAATAGCAGCTTGCACGAGTGCACCACCCACAGCTGGTCACCATGACATTCGCCCTCCTGCTCAGCTGAACGGGAGCCCAAAAGGGAGGAGAGTGGTGCAGAGGTGCGGGCCGGGGGGGATGCACAGTGGAGATGCGGGGAAAGAGGCGCCAACAGGACACAAGGGAGACGGATCCACCGCTGGGGTCCGTCTCGGGCCTGGCTTAGGCTCTCAACGGGGCAACCCTTCGCGGCACTCGTACGCAGGCCCGGATTATCCACGGCGGTGGTGGGGGGCGGACAGCTCTCCAGGGGGCCCCCCTGTTTGCTCGGATCCAGGTCTGGCGCATGGCCTCTCCGCGATGAGCTCTTTGGCTGGACACAAAACCCTAGCGAGTCCCCTTCCGCCAGGACCTGATTAAACCGCGGCCGGGGTGAGCAGCTGCCTTTTGCGTCCTCCTTCGCGGGGCCCCGGCAGAGGGGAGCCTAGGCAACGGCGCCGGCCCACGAGACGAGCTTTGGGAATTTCAAAATATTGGCTGGCTCAGGGCCCAGTGCGCTGTTAATCCGAGACCGATATTGCGCCTGACGGCGGGCACGGTAATGTTGAGGAGTGACCTTCCGGGTAGGTGTCATTGGGGCTGTCTCGTGATGGTCCTGACATCTCCAGAACAGATGGAGGACATGGAAGCAGAGGTGTAAACCGACACTAATCGGTGAAATACGATCGCCACATTTTTGTGGGGGTGTCATGCAGAAGCTTAAAAAATACTATTGCGCTATGAGATAGTCATGAACTGTCATCCTATTCACAAACTTTGTTATTACTGTATTTCCCCAAATGGAAAATATATTCCCAAGAGTGATTAAATGTTTTGGGCAATAACTCTTCTTAACAAGGGCAATTAAGATCGTTTACCCAAGCTTCAGCAAGCTATAGCTTAATTATCAGCGATTTGCCAATCCACTGCTGGATGAAGGCCTCTCCATTCCATGTCAACCATAGTGGTTGTTTAACCATACTTCACCCATGCTGCTCAGTGTACGCAGTTGAATGGGAGGGGGCCCAGGACAGGTTTAGATATCACTCACCACTTTTGTTAGACGTGTCCAGGAATCTAACTCAGGTCGCCGGGTTCATACTGCAGTCAATCCGCAGGGGTTATTTTACCAAACAACAAAAAGCATTTTATGTCTTCCTGTTATCAGGCAGTGTTGGGGATGGTGAGGTTGTTTTTTATTCATTCTTCTTGCACACCACTGCCAACGCAGTCCCTAAATGCAACAAAAATGTCATTCAATTGACCAGAATGAAAAATTAAAAACCACCGTTGGGTTTCTTCTCACGGGTCTTATCTCAGTGTTCATTAAGCGCTCAAGCAGGCTTGCTGGCAAACACATTTGGATAACAACGTTTAGTAAATTAATAACTGCGACGTTCACATTTATAACGTCAATGCAGCGTGACAGATTGTGCGCACACACACAAAAAAACCTCTTCAATTATTGATGGAGGGTCCCCCCAATTCACCCCCCTCAAAAAATAAATTAATGCGCCGCTGCCCGGCTTGCATAGGTACTGCTTATACGCTCCTCGTCGTTGTTTCAGATTTCAAATTAGCGTGGCTTTACAATGTTGGCCCTCGAATGCTGCTCGTGTACATGAATCTATCGCTGCTGACGACTCTTAAAAAGGGATGGAATTTTGTTGTTGTTGCCGTTGTCGTTTTCGCAAATAATAACAATGAGTGATATTTTGTGGACGCTCTACATCTGTGTAGTTTTCTGCGTCGCATCTACTGAGCTCCAGTTCAAGTCCCCCTTGAAAGCTGAAGGGTTGGACGTGCTGTCTTCGATGCGTGCTCTCACCAAATATAAGTACAGAGCAGAAAACGCGGTTGAATTTAGACACTTCCAAAATCCAAAATGTAATGCATACGATTTGGATTCATAAAGTGTCGAGATGTATTCTTAACACATTGTGCAATGTTGCAACGTATTTTAAATCAACCTTAACCCGTGTACAATTCATGCAACCTCGGGTTGGCCGATGTCACACATTCGGGAAGACACAGCACAGACGAGCGATGCTGCACAAGCCCCATAGGAGCCAGTGTTCACAAATACATCCATCCACCCGCCCCGCTCGAGATTATTATTTTAAAAGCAAAATGTGCGTGGGTTGACCGGGGTGGGGGAGGCTGGGGGGGGGGGGGGGCGGAGGGCGGGGGGGGGGGGCTGGGAGGGGGCATTCGAGGTGCACGGCGAAACATTGATCAAGGGCATTTGAAGCAACCAAATTGTGCCGAAAACACCAGCGAAAATAATAATACGTTGATAATAAACCAGACGCAACTTTTTTTCTATGGGCTGCGAAAAGGAGCTTGATATGAAATAGCTTTCAATCGACCGCAAAAGCTTTTTTTTTTTAGAATAAATTTCCTCTCAATGCCACGCACTGGCCCACCCCCGTGGTATAGATATAAATGTGCCAAGGCTTCGGTTGGTTACTTCCACCTCCCCCCAGCAGTGTCTCGGTGTGAGAGGGGTGGGTGGGTAGAGGGGGGGGGAGGTTATATTTTTATTATTACTGTAGTTTGTGGAGCGGCCCAGACATTAGGCCCATTAATTATTGAGTAGGGTTTTCTTTCCGTAGAGAAACACGCGGGGTTTGAGTGATTCTAGCCACGCGATTATTTTTATTGTTGCTGCCGTGTGTTTGTGCACTGCATCTGCATGCTCTCGCCTGGTGCTGGTTTTAATGAGCAAACAACATTTTTATTTTAGATCCCTTTAAATTGGCAGGGGTACTCGTGACACACGGCTTGTTGGTGCGCTTCACTTTGGAACCAGCAGACACGAGTTCCCTTCACTTTCACCACCAATCCACATTTACCAGGGTGGTGAAGTATAGTCAAACAACCTCATGACTGAGACTGGATGGGGAAATCTATTCGGCCGTGGATTGACAAAGGGCTGTGATTTCGTAAGAATGATTGAATGTTTAAAAACATAATTATCCATTAGTTAATTAAAAAAGCAGTAATGTTTTTCCCGCATGATGTTGTTAAAACGAGATTTGTGCATTGCGAAACGATATTCTAATGCAAACATCAAGATGATGTGCTTTCTGTGCAAATACAGCCAGGGTAGGGTTTTCAATACTGTGGTATGTCAATGTGTACACAGCATCTTCTGTATACGGTGTTTACACACTTTGCAATACGTACACACACACATATATAAAACTGACAGTGCATCATAAATAATAGTCTAAAATGTGAACACAGTTTTCTTTTCGATTTAATGTGTTATTTTTATTATTTTATTACTTCCCTTCTACGTGACTTTACCGAAAGAACCAAGAAGATGTGAACACAGGTTGCACCGAACACTTTCAAACACGCTATATATAATGTATATAACATTGTCCCATTTACCAGAATCATCTATGCAATAATGCTGTTCTATAGAATTCCACCTTGTTGAAAAACATTTTTGGCATGAATTGTATATGCTACCAGGAACAATGGCTCGGATTAGAAACCACAGACACACACAACAAGGGATAGCTACAATTGATGTGGCTTGCTATGCACATACAACCACACACATCATTCATACACAACGACACACACACACACACACGTCTTCCATGTCGGCAGCATTCACATGGCAGGCATATGAAAAGCAACACATTACTACTCACCGCTCACATGACAGACAGATACATGCACACACATTTCTCAAAGAAGCACACACACACACACATCACTCGCCGACATACGCACATGATAAGAATAATATTAATTTACAGTCCCGTCAATCCACTGCTGAATGAATGTCTCGCCATATCGTTGTCTGCCATAGGGGTTTAGTAGCTTTACAAACATAACACAAACACCCCCCGTATAGCCTGTTACAGACTGTTGGGACAAGTGCTGTTGGCGAGCACCTATGAAGGCCGGCACGGCATGCGAATAGTTGGGTGGCTAGCAACACGCCCGGCCGCCTTTGTCTCCCCAATGCTGACATTTACACATCTCACCAGCTATTCTTTTTTTTTACAGATGTTCGTAGCGCAGTGCACGAACCACTGCGACGCCGCTCCCCGCATACATGCACACACATGTCACTCACATGACACAGACATCATTCAGGTGATACGCACATCACTCACCTGTCACGTGACATTTCGCACACAATACGCACATGAACACAGACCACTCATGGTGCATGCGAACACATATCTCACTAGACACACACATCACATGATATAGAGCATGATATTAATGACACACACATCACTGACGATGGACAAGCAACTCACTCTCATGACACACATACACACACTTTACATAATACACAGATACACACATGCACATATCACTCACATGACACCCACAATGCACACACATCTCACATGATACACATCACTCACATGACACTCACACGAAAGACACATCACGTGGTACACATCACTCACATATCAAATGACACGCACACACAAACACACAACTCACAAGACAGCACGCATCTTTCACATATTACACAGACATCACATGTCATACATTAAACCCACATCACGGAAAAAACACAAAGGTCTCCCGCATAACCAGCATAGCCTGTATTCTTGGTTCTTTCGGTAAAGTCACGTAGAAGGGAAGTAATAAAATAATAAAAATTTAACATAATAAGATAAAATTCTCACGACGTTTCGGCCACAACGCAAGCAGCCGTCCTCTGGTGAAGAACAGGGCTATCGGAGAGACAGCGTCCTAATGAACACTGCTAAGCTTGGCAGCATATTTTTAAGCTAGCATAGACTGTTTGAGCAAGTGCTGTTAGCAAGCACCTATAAGTACGGAACACAAAAGAAGCACACACACCAGTCTTTAGACTTGTGGAGCAAGTGTTGCTAGCGCGCACCTATTTAGGTCTGAACCGACGCAAAAATCACGCCCGGCCGCCTTCGTCTCCCCAGTGCTGACGTTGACATAATAATAACAACGTAATAATATAACGCAGCAGCTACGTATTTAGGCTGAGTCGACCTAGGGGAGGCCCAGCAGCAGTTAAGACAGAAACATCGCTCGGCACTGATTGTTGGCCGTGGCCAGGATTCGAACTCATCGTGTGTCTGCGAAATCTTGGCGCGCTGAAGCAATGCGAACACGCATCACCAGCTTACATGCGACGCACACTCTCGCATGATACATGCAACACGAGACTGGCAACACACGCACGCCGCTCACACACACACACACACACCATCTCTCACTCTCTCTCTCTCTCGTCTTACCTGCTGCCAGTTTTCTTCGAGAGACGGCAGAGCAGAGAAATAACCCGTGTCGTGCACCAGCTGCAGTTCGTGAAAGATGCTGTGGCTGGCCAGCACATCCATCGCTTGCGGAGACTGATACACGGCGACACGACGCCGTAGCCTTGTGTGTGTGTGTGAATCTATACAGGGACACAGATTGGGCTAGACGTATGTATGCACACGCCTAACCCTACCTGCCGAGGTGGCTACGCAAGGATCCGTACGCTATGATAGACAAACACAAGCTCACGCTGGCTATGCCGGTGGTTTACACACCGACCCGATTAGCAGAATGCCACTACACTATAGAAACGCACTAACTCAAGATTCGTCACAGAAACTCGCAGTCGTGACGATTACATTTAAACTATCACCGAATGCTCAACTGCTACACAGTCTTACGACTTGTTTAAGACTATTACCATCATTTTTTTTTTACAAAATCATATCTGAAAGCGACTAGACTTTCTCATTTATAAAGGAGGGAGGGGAAAATAATAATAACACCAGCAACAATAAGCGCGCTTGCTATTGTTCTCGCTATTGTTCTCGCTAACAACAGAGTCAACACGTGCTGGGAAGGAATGGGCGCTTCTTCCAGCGCAGACGGAAAATCAAAGCGGCGACTTTTCTCGTCTCCCTTTTGTCTTGGCCAGCCGTGGAGAGTAAACACACGCGCGCCGACACGCAGCAGTTACACACGACCACGAGCAGCTCTGTCAACATAGGCGAGGAGGAGGAGGAGGAGAAGGCAGAGACGGCGGAGGCAGCGAGGACTGCTGCCTCGTGGTGGTGGGGCAGGTGTATGATGTTCCAGCCCGCTGCCGCTATAAGCTGTTGGCGATGCCTCCCTCCACCAATGCCGCCTCTCTCTCTCTCTCTGCAATTCAGCCTCGTGCGTCCACGTGTCTCCCTGGGGGCGCTGTCCACGGTAGGAGAAAATAAATTATGATAATGAGCCCCCCCCCCCACAGCCTTTCCCGTCTTGTCTCGCGGCCGCTCCGGCCAATCAGATGTCGCGACTTATATTCACGAGCCGCCTCTTTGAACATATGTCAGCGCGTTGAGCGTGCCCATTGGTCAGGATGATCTCGATTAATTATTCACGAAAGGCGTGATAATCGCGACGTGCCAGATTTGCAGCGTGTATCAAAGCCACGCGCTCGTCCGTCACTATTTTCGGTGAAGTGATTCGACTCGGTGACTCGATTCAAAATTTGTTCGCATTGTGATGAGTCTAGCGGCCTCTAGTGGCTGGAGGTGATCACGTTGAAGCTATTGCATAAACCGAAATCGATTCAACAACAAACACCCCATAGATTCTTTGACATGTACGCATTGTGAGCTTGGAATATATACGAATGGGTATGCACCGATTTGAATAGGGCACTATTAGTGTACGCGAGAACCATGCAGATGCAATCGAGAGCGAGGCAATTGAAAACACAAGTCTCTGTCAAGGGAGATCTGGTGTGCAAAATCAAACTCACAGCCCTTGAACACTCCACTGCTAGTGCGAGGGTCGTTGTGGGTGCTGTTACCACACTTCACGACGCTGGTGCATACGGGTTGATGAAGGCTAGAAGCGGCAGTGGGAGCATAGATACACAGTACAACGTCTGATTTCTCTGCACTGCCCTCTGCTGCCCACAATAAAGACAAATGACAGTACAAGAATGAAAACAAAGCAAATTATGCAACAAGAAAGTTTAGTGGCTAATTTATATTTTAATAAATTAGTATTTATAAAATTAAAACGATTGATAGAGGCGAAACGTTAAACTTAGCAGATATATACGAAGTATAATAGTATAAACTTAACCAGATAGAGGGATCATGATCAATTGTACTGTATTCAACATTTCCGAGCTAATAACTTCACTTATGCGTCTGAGGTTGACTCAGAGGGAACACGCGTTCATTGCTTAACAGACGCCAAATTGTTCTAAGTTGTCGAAGCGTCACGGTTGAAAGGACATTAGGGGCCGTCCATAAATGACGTCACGCGGAGAAAACATTTATTAAAAAGTATATTTAATTAAGTAGAACGTGTTGTCTAAATTTATTTAAAGTTGCGCATTTTGATGTGACGTCACATTTCTCACCCCCCCCCCCTCGTCACACATCGTCACAAATGTCTGACCGCCCCCCCCCCCAGGTGCGTGACGTCATTGTAAAACAAAGTTGCTGTATCGATGGTTGCAATGTTTTTGCTGATGAGGTGCTGCCGATGAGACCCAGAAGTTCGAAACCGGTCCACAGCTTGCTCAAGAAACACGTGCTGCTTGATTCATAACATTCCACTGGAATAGCCGACAGACATAAAACATTGGCATTTATGTGTGGAGACACAACGTATTTGTGATTCTAGATTTGAAGTTTTCGTGACTGCAAGGATCCATACTCTTTGTTTTTGTCGGTAAAGTCACGTAGGTAAAAAATTATAAAAATGAAAACTAAATTAAATCACAAACTAAATAAATAAAATTACGATACAAAATGAAATGGATTAAGTTGTTTTCACTTTTTAATTTAATTTTACTTATTTAATTTGTGATTTAATTAAGTTGTTTTCATTTTTTATATTTTTTACCTACTTTACTTTACCGAAAAAACCAAAGAGTATTTGTGCTCGCATGTCATACCTGGCTGGTTTCGTGCCCTTAGCACGCACCATCGCGCCTTCGTCATTCACACAATCGTCACGTTGTGTTCGCGGTTGCCTATCGGTGGGTTCATTGCACACAAATAAGTCAGGAGATGAGATTTAAACACTCAAATATCATTACAGAAAAGTTGGGGCGGTGTTTATTGATCATAAACTGGGCGCGTCATGCGTGTTTGGAAAGTCTTTACAAAAAAAAAGCAAGCGGCTATTTTTAAAGTGAGTGATGAATTGTCTCGTAAAGATGTTTTTTTTTTAATAGAGGCCACCCTTCACGCCTGTCGAACCCGCAGCCCCCACAACAGGGTGCCGAGCAGTGGCGTAACGAGCAGCACCAGGACAGGCAGAAGGTGGCCTGCTCCTCACCCCCCCGCCGCGGTGGCCACAGCTACGGGCTGGGGCCCCCTTGACAACCAACGTGGGATGTGTTTTCAACAACAGTGGAAAAGAACAACAACAATTATTTGAAACGCGGTCTCAATTAATATTTTTAATGATTTTTTTCATTTCCGTTCCACGTTGTATTGTTATTTAATTCCAATCAAATATTGGGGCCCCACTTGACAGATTGGCACATCCCCCCCCACCCCCCCCGAACTGATAATATACGGACAGTCCTCGAATTACGACTGTCCGACTAACGAACAACCGCAATCACGAGCTAGGTTCCATGAAAGATTTGTTATTGTTGTTTTACATTGGCTTAAAACGCGAGCTCTCACTTGCAAATTGAACTGCGGCACTATGTTTTGTTCAGCTGAGCGATCCTCCCAAAGATGTAATGAGTCAGCCCAAAGCTGGAAGTGAGTGTTTGTGTGGGCATTTAAATATACAGTAGATTACTGTGTTCCGTCTTACGAACCGTTCGACTTACGAACGGGTCTCAGGAACGAATTGCGTTCGTAAGTCGATGACCGTCCCTCGTTACTACGCCACTGGTTCTGAGCAAAGCCCCCTACCCCCAAAACATCCCACGCAACAAAAAAAACGCAACCTCTGCTGGGCGTTCAGAATCCGAGCCCTCGGTGTTGCCCAATCGTCCTGGCGTCCGCGAACTCATGCCGGGCGATGGCGGTCATCATACTGCACGTGGCCTGCAATCCAGCATTGTGGAGAGAGAGCGAGAGTTGGTGGTTCGCACACAATGTCGCGACGCACACTCCCCGTCGGCGCGTGTCGCGTCCGGGAGGTGCTGTAGCGGCTACAGCAACGGCTTGCCAGGACAATGCAAAAGTACCGGCACCTCCGATTAGGACGGTTGGCTTTCGTACGGTGCGAAAGAAGTTCAACATACGTTCCGTAGCCCCGCCTCCCCACTCCCGATACGTTCCATCCATTGGCTACCACATTCTGATAAGCCCCCCCCCCTCTCCTCCCCCCTCAACTTGTATTTAAGGGCTTACATCTTGTATTCCTGCCTCACTTGATGCAGCAAATCTGGCTGTGACGTCCCACCTGATGACGGAGACTTGTGTTGCCTCCGAAACGTCGTGATTTTTATTTTATTTTATTAGTTTAGATTTCATTTTTTTACCTACGTGACTTTACCGAAAGAACTAAGAATATGAATCCTTGCAGTCACGAAAGCCTCAAATCTAGAATGAATACGTTCCGTACATACAAAAAATGTGGACTTCACCTGCACGGGTTAGTGCGTTTACCCGTCGCACGCGTGGGGGGTTTTATCCGAGCGCTCCAGTTTCCTCGCACTTGTAAACACTCGTAAGTTGGCCGATAACGCCTGCACATCGTTGATAGTTTAGTTTATATTGAGCACGGCAGAGCACGGCAGAGCTATTGACGCCGGCTCACCGCGTAAAAGCCCTCCAGCTCGTGACTGGTTCCTCCTCGCGTCTCTCAGTCGTCCTCCCCCTCTCGTCGAGAGCGAGCGAACAGTGCGGTGTCGAGGTACACGTTGAGATTATTGTTACGACCATTAGATCCCCCCCCCCCAAGCTCCCCAGTTGTTATTGTTTTCTTTCTTCTTATAAAAACGAACCGGGCCAGCCCCTCTATCGCAAACCAAGGTGACCGGCGCTCACTGTTGTGCCTGCGACACGTACTTTATTGACACGTTCCTCTTCTGTCGTGTTAAACAAAACAAATAAAACGACGAAACTTTAACACGCAAAAAAATAGGTCACCGCTTTCAGGAATGTCTTTCCAGGCACCTATTCATTAAAGAAGCCTCGCTTCCCCGTGACGCGCAGCGTCACGCTGTCTCTGCACAGTGCCCTGAGATGCGGTTGCATTTTGTCTGCTGCGGCATATTATCGGGATTATGATTTATCGTTCAGCTAAAACCTCACCGAGCCTCAAGACTCTTTTTCAGGGGGTACCTGCCAGATTTTCACAGATGGGGCAGGTGCGGAGTGGTGCGATGTTAACCCGCCTCTGCTAGACGTCTGTGACAAAGAGCTTTGTAGCCCGTCGGATTTCTCCAGGATAAATCAAGATTCTGATTCTGCTGCCTTGTGTAATCCCAACTTGAGCAATTTTGAGGCGCGGTGTTTGTTTTGTAAGGGTATAATCACAATCCATCAGCAACGCACACAACGAGCTCCTGTGCTTTTCTGGGTTAAGGCGTAAAAAAATATATTCCTCTGTTTTTTTGGTAGCTTCTTATATATGTTTGATGTGCTAATTGTTGGGTAGCACTGCATGGCTGGACAGCTCCAATTGAATGTCCTTGTTACACAGAAAAAAAAAACAGAATTAAATTAAACATTACAATGTAAAAAAGTGTATTAAAATACCAGCAGAGCTCGTATCCCCAAATGGGACAGCTACAATTACAGTATGTGGCTTTTTCCACATTTAATACATCAATTGTTGCTGCTTCACTGAATACATTGTACGTAGCATAAAACGTAAATTTCCTCTCATTAAATAATATATTTCGGTAGGTTTCACCGCAATTCTTCCGTATCAACTTGGCAACCATTCGTTTTTATGGCGACGAAAACGATCTTCCAAGACATCTGGCCCGCGCGGAAGAGTCGGCCAAAATTCCTCCTAGGGCAGTGGTTCTCAGAGTATGGTCGCCGGTACCACACAGGCGGTCCGCGACGGTCCTCCAGGTGGACCGCGGGGATGTGATGCAAACGCAGGTTGATTCGTAAATAATGACGTTGTTTCAGATATAAATGTTTCAGGCATAAATATTTTTCTCAAAAAAAATTCTCAAAATATTTAATTAAAAAAAATCAGGTAAACTACCCGGATTAAACTACCCGCAGATCTAAATTCCACACTATATACATACTCCGGTAATGTGAATAATTTTGTATTATGGTGTTTGGAGAGAGAAGTGAATGAGTTTTGTCACCAGGGGGTATGGGGCTGGGTGTGGGGGCTGGGTGTGGGGGCTGGGTGTGGGGGCTG
>CM025627.2:10047453-10071921 GCA_014621495.2 Entosphenus tridentatus
TGTGTGTGTGTTTTTTTTTACCCTTTCCAATGTGTATTCCAACTGTGGTTACGGGCGTCATGCTGTGAGTCAGCAACGAGAAGTGCACAGCAAAAGCATCTCAGTTGAGAACTTTAGCAGAGCAGTGCGACGTCCACGTGTGACGAATTACGACCGGCAGAAAGCGATATCACAGAACCACTCCCGAAACGCCCGCAGCACGATCTCACATGACCGAATGCAAATACATTTTCGTTGCATGGGAATTGAATCAATATTGAATCAATTCTCAGACTGGGGATTTAACCCAAGTAATGACAACATCAAATACAATATGATGGGTATTTTGTGCAGTCATCGGCGATCAGGCTGAGACCACTAACTCCCTGTACTTAAGAGCGAAGTTTTTCCATATGCGGGTGAACTCTGGGTTCAAACTCAGCCTTTGAGCAGTACTGGCTCAGTGTTCCAATCTCTGAACCACCACAGTTATCTCTTAAATGTAGTAACCAGTCAGCAAGACCTAAACTAATATTTTAATAATGTGCAGGGCTTTGTCAATCCACTGCTGGATAAAGGCATTTTCCGTGCCGTGTCAGTCATGGGGATTGTTTGACCATACTTCACCACACTGGCCACTGGAGGTTGGTGAAGGGGACGAACCAGAACTGGTTGACATGTCACTTGCCAATGATATGTATCAGGTATGGGAATCAAACTCAGGTAGCCGTGTTCATAGTGCAGTGCGCTAACCACAGCGCAATCGATTCACCCAAGGAAAGCCTCTCCCTCACTCAAATTGGCCCTCACAATGAGGTTTCGCGCCTCTCACGACCCAATAAGAGTGGCACATATTTTAATCAGTCCAGAGCCTCCCTGTGTCAACTTAACCTTAAGACATTAGAGGCATTAGTGGAAGGCGCCTTACAAATAAATGTTTATTATTATCATTAAATGAGTAGCTGGTGCAGTGTGGAAAGCATCAGCACTGGGGAGACAAAGGTGACCGGGCGTGGCGCTTCCACCCCTTGTACCCCGTGCCTGCGTTCATGGGTGCTCGTTCACAGCACTGACCCCAAAAGTCTGCTCACGATGAGATCGGGGATCTTTTCATTTTTTAGTTTGTTCGACCTCTCGCTCTAATTGCTGTCGAATAAAAGTCGACGGGTAAAGGCGCCGCCCTGCAATTTCTTGCTCACGCCACTGATACCTGAAGGGCCTCCACTGGAGGGAGCTTCAGAGGGCCCCACGAGAGGCCACGCTGGCCAGACATTACCCACTCTTTACCCCACCACACGACCTACCAATCGTCTAACTGCGGTGCATCCATTTATTCTCTTGGATGGACAGAGATGGGGGGGGGGCTGACTTTGAGAAACCTACACCATTGTTTCAAACTTCCACGCCGGGAGACTGCAAGCCCATCGCGCGCTGACCATGAACACCACCGCGACAGCCGTGCGAGTGGCTAATGATAATATCGTTCGTAATGGATGATACCTTGATGGACACACCCTTTAGAGCAGGACACGTGCGGAAGGACGGCACCCCACCTTTCACCTTTACCTCCCAGTCACCCCCTCCCAGCCGCGCCGCATCGAGCGCGAGGGGCCAAACGGCCCTAACGAGATGATTCATGAGGTTTGTGCGGAACGTGCACGAGGCTGGAGACCACCATTACTCCGCGTTAATTTGATGGGCGCAATCAATGCTCTTCCACCCGACAAAAAATGTGGGGGGGGGGGTGGGGGAGCTGCCCCCAGACATTGAGCACACCAGGCACGCGTGTACACCATTTATTTTTTTGTCAATTTGCCGCATAACAGCAAAAGAGCTTTTGTTGGCAAGTCCGCCGGGGGTGGTGGCTGCGAGGGGGAGAAAGGGGAGGGGGGTGCCCCTTGATTCATCCACTCGCTCGCAATCCGAGTCTGGCCTTTCGCGGCGCTCCGTTTGGGCCCCCGAACAGTTCGCGAACGCTGTTCTGAGAAATTTACATTTTGGCACGGCGCGTTCATCTCGCCGTACAGGCCACGGTAATGTCGGATTGATGCCGCGTGCTCTTCAACTCCCTCTAAGTGTTCGCCTTTTTATGACTTCAGCTTGGGATAGAAATCAGTGGTAAAAAAAGAGCGTCTTAGTTAATCGGTTTCTTCCAGATTCAAGCAAACGTCTATGTCGCCAGTGTAGTGGTACAATGACATTATTAGTATTAATGTTGTTGTGGAACGGCGTGGCTTGTACGTGAGTGGTAGTGCCTTACGCCGGTAATCCCCCACGACAAACCGGCCGAACTGCAAGGAGGGTTCCGGACTACAAATCGAGTGAGAGTCGAAGCCCTGAGCATGAGCACCACTCCTTCGCCTCGTGGCACTCAGTCAGGCGACCACCTCCACCCGGTTATGAAGCGCTAAGGCGGAGCGCTCAGCGCGAGATGCTGGGCCCGCTCCGTAGCGACACGCCTCGCGCTAACGACGAACGGTTCACATCGTCGGCGACCAAACCGAAGAAAAAGCTCCGGGGCGCTAATTAAAAGTAAAACACTTGGCGGCTCCACGTGAACGCAGCCCAGGCTAACCCCCCCCACCGCCGCCACCCATCACCGCCAACAACCATCACGCTGCCACCACCTCTCTCGCACAGCCAAAGACGAAGATCCCCCACACGCCCTCGAGTAGCCTCGACCAGGCTGCCCAGGAGAGTGCTGCTCGCGAGCGTCTATCTATTCATGCAGGGCACGGACACACACACACACACACTGAGCGGGTGGTGGTGGGGCTCAGCGCCACGCACGTCCGCCTTTGTCTCCCACGTGATGACGTTGCGGCGGGTACACACTTAAAGGCCGAGTCGACCTAGGGGAGGTCCAGAAACGGCTTTGGATATTTGCTCGTGATTGTTTGGCCGTGGACGAAAATCGAACTTAGGCGGCCGTGTCTGTAGCTCAGCGCGCTAATCCACGACGCTGCCCATCAACACCTTCACCTCTACAAAGAAGCCCCGTGTAGCCTCAACAAACTGTTGGGGCAAGTGCTGTTGGCGAGTAGCACCTATGAAGGCCTCCCCCAGTCGACCTAGGGGAGGCCCAGGATCGGTTCAGGTGATCTTCACCGGTGTTGGCCGTGAGCGGGAATCGAACTCGGTAAGAAAGGTTCGTAGTGCGGCGCGCAAATAGTTCCGCTACCGATCATGATTATTTGGCCGTATCCGAAAATCGAACTTAGGTTGCCGGATTTGTAGCTCAGTGTGCTAATCCACTGCTCTGCCGTTCGACCCCTGAACCTCTGCACATACACACACACACACACGCGCGCTCACGCGCGCGCACACCAATCTCGGGCTCCTGCGACACGTGACTGTTTAGAGCAGCGAGGTATTTATAGATCTTTTCTTTCACTTCCGACAGGGCTGCAATTCGATTAAAACTGTGCCTCGGGTGGCTGTGAGAGCAGGCGACAGTTTCAGAGAGCCCAGGCGGCAATGGACCTCAGTCCCCACTGCGACAGCAACCCTGCTGCTGCTGCTGCCTGTGGGATTACACGCGTGCGTGCGGGCGGGCGCGCGTGCCCGTACGCGTGCCAGGATGCCGCAGAGGCGATGCCACTGGTCAATTGGGAGACCAAAACAGATTATTTAAACCTCCCAACCCACCCACCCACTCCTTCACCCCTTCTCACACCCCCCAACCCCCACCATTTGCGTTCAATTTCTACTCCCAGTGAGATGACAGAAAAGATATAGATGTCGTGGCGATGAGATAAATGTCGACAACAATGGAGATTCAATGAGATATGAGTTAATGCGGGCACAATGGAGACGGCAGAGATTAATTGGCTGTTTTGTGTAATTAGCTCGTTATGTTCATTAGTAGTTTAATTTGCGGTTGTCGTCTGTGCGGCCCTAAGAATGTTCACGAATTGTTGAGGGCCTAGCCTTGTGCTTGCCTTCCTTGTGCCTCTCGCTGCCGCTGTGCGCGCGTGTGTTGGCTAACGCATGGCCTACAGCAGTGGCAAACACCTGGGCCGGTTATGTGCCTGCCCTGAGATCAAAATCAAGTCTTAAACGAGTAGCCGGTGCGATGTGCAAACATCAGCACGGGGGAGACAAAGGCGTCTCGGCATGCTGGTGCTCGCTAACTGCACTTGACCCAACAGCCTGTTAAGGCTATACGGGGGATCTTTGGCTTTGTTCCGTGTGTGCACGTGTATAACCTGCCTCTGCATTACATTGTTGATCGCACAGAAGTCGATTAAGGGAATTTAATCTTTAAAAAAAAACTTTTCTCCACGTTGCCTCTCACGGGGAAGAAGAGGCAGCTTTCTTCAGGGGGGGTGGGGCCCACATTGCCAAACGCTGTAATTACATCTCAGATATAGACTACGAAGACCCAAGGAGTGACTGATGCTAATTCTCATGACGTGCTTTCGATAAGGGCTAGAATTCTGTATCTGGCACAGAGGTTAAGTCTGTACTCAAAATTGAAAAAAATCAGAAAACATGTTTTTGTTTAACTATTATTTAGCCTCCAAAAGAGATTACGGCGCAGAGTTTGCTCGGTTTCACTCGTTTGCTTTCACTCGTTTGGCGGGGCGAGGTTGAAGTCCCGCACGCGTACTAAAGACTTGCACGCGGTCCCGCACAGCACTCGGCGAAGCAAACCGAAGCGCTTCTCGCGGAGTGTGACGCCAAAGCCGAGTGCGCAACAACGACTGCGACGCGACTTTAATTTGAACAACAAAAAAACAACTAAATGCGACCGAAATTCAGAATGTCTGCGCGAGCAGCCCCCACGTTGGTACGAGGTTGTAGGGGAGGACTTAGGGATTGTTATTGTTAAAGTGGAGGGAGAAATTGGCAATCGGAGGGTACGGGGAGAGGATTAATTATACCTTTAAGTGCGGAACAAATCGATGGAAATGATCGGTTACAGGCAGAGGAGAAGACCAAGCTGTGAATTCTGGACGTGAGCAGAGGAATTGGACCGGCCGCGTGAGCGCTCAGGGCGAGGGAGCTCCAGACCGTGGGGACAGCAGTCAAGAAGGGAGCGACCTTCCACCGAGCACAGCTGGACCTGGGCCTTCGATAGAAAGTCCCCGGTTACTGGAGCGGAGAGCGAGTCGAGAGAAGCAGAGTGGGATGAGAGGCGCGGAGTCCGGAGAGTGGGTGGAGGAGAGTGGGGAGGCAGGAGAGTGCGTGGAGGGAAAGAGAGTGGGGATGAGAGTGGGGAGGAAGGAGAGTGCGTGGAGGGAAGGAGGCTGGAGAATGCGTGGGGGGAGTGGAGTGAGTGGAATGAGAGAAGATAAGGCGACGGGAGTGGGTCCATGGAGATTCTTGAAGACGGTGATTGATAACAAGATTGATGACAATGACGATGACGACGACGAATGGCCGAAAGTATTGGAATTTTCTGTTCATAGCCTAATTGGCCACTTGAAGGGAATAAATAGAGGGCGCGAATCAATAGGACCGGCAATAGGGGGGCAACGCACGAGAGAGAGTGCGTGCGATGACCAAGGAGGGCTGAGGCCCATTGGCCGTTAGAGTCCCCGAACGGGCCGCCATGATGACATCAATTACCGCTCCAGTTTCTGCAATTAAAATATTCCCTCCTGTCCTCTGCCTCTCTCCCTTTCTCTGTCAGATCGGCGGAGCTGTTGGACGTGAGCGCGGCCGACGAGTGACGCTCGGCAGGGAGCAGCGGCAGCGGCAGCGGCAATCCCGCGGGATTCACCAGCGGGTCCGAGCGCGCCACCCCGCGTCGCTGAAATCTCCGCTCGAACTCCTCGTGCTCGGTGACCCCTCCGTCACCGCCCTCTGTTCTGTGGCTGTGACCTCTTCTGGTCTGCTGTGACGTGTTGCCCTACGCGTGTGTGTGTAAAAGGCGGTCAGTGCATATTGCTGGATACCCACCCACCCCTCGTGTGCAGTGCTGCCCTTCATAGGCGCTCGCTAACAGCACATGCCACAACAGTCTGTCAAGGCTGTATGGGATAACTTCGTGTTTGTGTGTGAATCCGCCTGTGCACGTGGGGGAGCGGTGGTGTAGCGGTTAGCGGTTCGTGCGTCGCGCTATGAACCCGGCGACCCGAGTTCGATTCCCGCTCACGGCCAACATCGGTGGAGAATATCTCGTCTGGCTCCGGGCTTCCCTCGGTTGACTCAGCCTCAAATGAGTTCCTGGCGTGGTGTGTAAACATCGGCAATGTGGAGACAAAGGCTGCCGGGCGTGGTGCTAGCCACCCATCCACTCGTGTGTCTTGCTGGCCTGTTAAGGCGATGCGGGGAATTGTTGTCTTTGTATGTGACTCTGCCACGAGTGTGAAGGTGCAGCCCTGCAATAGCTGGCTCATGAAAATGCTGGTGGAAGGGCCTCCACGAGGAGAGAACTCTCTAGAGAGAGTATTTGGCCTACTCTTCCACGCTGGCCAGATGGCTTGAAAGAGGTGAGAGTAAGCACGCGTTATCCCACCGCACACGACTTACCGATGGACTAATTGTCGTGTACCCATGTTTCTGCTCCTGGGTTGGCACAGGCGGGAGACTTTAGATTAAACTTACTCCATCGATTCAACTGAAGCACCGGTTCGAAATAATCGAACCTCTGAAGTCCTGTGCGCTGACTATGACACCCCTGTGGCAGCATACCAAGTGGATATGTTTGGGTGCATATATATCAGGCGTGTATCGATTAATGGGATTCACCAATTAAAATCGATTATTATGTTCACGGTAAATGCGTTGTGTTGTAAGGATGGAACAGTAACACAGTAAAGTCATGTAGGTAAAAAATAAAATAAAATAAAATAAATGAAAGCAACTACATTAAATCACGACGTTTCGGGCGCAACACAAGCGTCCTTCTTCAGGTGGGGACAACGTAGCGAAAGCACAACCGCTTAAGTGTGTTCAAGAGATGGTTGTGACGAGGAATTATATAGTAGCGAGGGATGGAGGGAGGGGGAGCCATGGTGAGGGTGGGGGCGGGCTGTGGACTGGGAGGCAACGATGTGAGGAACAGGGAGGGCGTTGGGAGACAACGCATGGAGTTCAAACTGACGCTTTGTGATGCAGGGGGCGGAAGTAAATAAGAAAGCTACCCCCCCCCCCCCTCGCGCCCCGCCCCCGGGGGGGGGGGGGGGATTAGAAATTCGCAAGATGAACACTAACGTGTGGTAATGGTGATGGTAGTGTGTGACTTTACTGAAAAAACCAAAGAGTATGAATCCTTGCAGTCACGAAAGCTTCAAATCTAGAAGTAACACGGTAGTCAATGCACTGGCACAATGGAGATGAGAGGACCTGAGTTATATTCCCAGTTATCGCTAAGGTCGGTGTTGCGTAATATCTGAACTGGTCCTGGACCAGTTCCTGCTGTGTGAGTGATGCGTGTGGGTGCATCGTGAGTGCCATTTGTCATGTGGATGTACAGTCAAACAACACCCACGATCGACACCAGCGTGGCTGTAAATTATTATTATAATTATGACAATCATTATTATTCATCATCACACGTAAACGGTTCGACTAGACGCTCTTATTCTCAACGCAATGACAAGAGAATCGAATCGCGACCGCGAATCACGAACATTCGTCGCATTGAGAGTGATGAATACAGTGGCGACAGCCCAACATTATGAACGCGTGCTTCACTCAATCCGTGTTGACACATCCATACAGCTCCCAATGAGCACCTTAATCGAGACCCAAACATCGCACCCTCCTGGCTTGGACACTCCTAGAAGACACCCGTGTAACCGTACACCGCGTGAGAACATCAGCGGGCCGAATACGCTCATCCCCTTCTCACATGTAAAATGAAAGGCAGAGGCCACGTGGGTGCGATCGTGGCCATGCAGTCTGCGCTCCCTCAACGGAGGAGGAGGAGGAATAGCGAAACGACTCGCTCCTGAAGCCCCCTCGTCGTGGCTAACACACCGAGACATGGACATATAACTCCCGAAGCATATTGGCACACGGTTTAACACGTGGGCTTTAGCGACCAATATTATTTATAATAGAGGGGGGGGGGGGGTTTGGGGGGGGGTCAGATTGCGTAAGTATAAATGTGCCGTTAAACCCGCCACCACCCGAAACATCCAATTAGTAATGTTTGTCACGTAAAATAAATCATGCCAACTCGTTACTAGTGTGTTGGAGAGTAAACCTTTTAGTCTTGCTAATTGGCTGTGTCGGGCGGTGGCGGGTTTAACGACACATTAAAATGTACACGCATATCCCACCCCCCCACCCCACATCATGGATATTGACATACGCATATAACTAAACACACAAAGCTTTACAAACCAACATTCAATCTTATGAGATGTTGGGTTCCCCCCCCGCCGCCCCCCCCCCCTTAATTTGCGAGCAATGATAATGAAGTGTTACAAGCGTACGAGCGTCAACCGAACGCTCGTTGTTTTCTCTTCTTCTTTAGGGAAAGTTAAAGAATTACATCGGGGGAAATGCAAAATATTGCAACCAAGCAGGAGAGACGTTGCTGTCAGCCTAACGTGTCTCCCAGCGTTACGAGCAAATTTAGCGAAGTCGTAAGACAATAGCCAATGTTGTGCTACAGATCGAGGGAGAGGTGAAGAGCACAGCGCAGGTGCAGACTTTCACCGTGGGGAATTTTCCCTCGTGCGCGAATATCACTGACGATCAGAGCAACTGTCAATCATCGTATCCACTGACCTGGATAGTGAAATAGTGCGATCTTGTGCTGGTGTGGGTAAAATAGACACAAACACACACGCATGTACACAAATGAAAATGCGTATCTTTTTAAAAATTACAAAAATCTGCCCAGTTTGTTTTGGTTTTTGCATTAAATCGTCGGCGAACGTTCCGGTAAATATGCGAGGACGCCACGATTCGCGAAGGGAGCGAGCGGTTTGCCGTTCGCTTGCACGCGGGTGCGAATAGCGTGGCCAAATTGGGCACACGTCCCCACGGAAACTGTGAAAATTTAATGTTAATGCGGCGTTCGACGCTTCTGTTTTTGGGTCAAGGCATGGAGCAGTATTTCTAGGTTTTTGTTCCCCCCCTACTCCTCCACAATTACCCGCGGTGACATGTTAGATGGTAAAATCCGCACAAAATTCAATAAAATATATTTGTGGGGGTGGGGGTTGAGGGAGGAGGGGTGGGGGGCCACAGACTGAGCCACGTTACGAGAGGTTCCCCTCATCTGGCAAAATAAATAAAATCCGTAGAAACTCTGCGAGCAGAGCTAAGTCCATAACGTGACTCGTGTTAAAATTAAACACGATAAATAATTCAACTCTTTAACGCTTTAAGTGGCTTTTTATAGTTTTTGACTTCCACATGCTGGTGCCCGGCAGTGTCATCCTTATACATTTATTTAGGCACCTCGTGCGGGGGTAGTTACACACAGTGTGCAAGCTTATATCTCTTCCCCGTCTTTCATCTCTTGCTAAGCGCTCTCTCACACGGACACGCGACGCGTTCCGGCCCCCGCGTATTATTTTGGCTTTTGCAGCCCAATCTGATCAATTTTGGGAAATTTCCTTTCAGACAAGACAATTTCCAGCCGTATAAAGGGAGACAGATTGTAAGTTATACGATTCTCCCTTTCACTACCCCCCCCCTTCTTGCAGCTCCATCAAAGCCTGCGATAAAGCAAAGAATAATGGACTCCAGCCGGCTGGTTTAACTAAAAAATACCATAAAATAAAAGCCGATATATTTTTTTTTGGGGGGGGGGGGGGCAGTGGTGGAATATAACTTTCCTATCCGCATCGCACCTCCACGGTATCGTCCTTTTACAATCGCATTTTTATTCTTTTCATTTTCTTTGCTGATCCCCTCGGCCGGAGCTTCGACTTTGGCGTGAAGCGAGGAATCGGTGTGATCATGACAGATGTGGCAATAAAGGGCTCCCGTTTGTTATGTTGATTTTCGCTCTGTCAGGCGGCTCGCAAACTCAAACTTAGCGCACTTTAGTTTATCTTCGGGAGAAAAACAGTGCGCGTCTGACACGGTGATTGGTGATGCGTCGTTATCAACAGTTGGAGGTTCTCGGGAATACATCACGCCGTTATTAAACGGGTATAGATCTCTGCCACTCGCCCTGGACTCCACACGGCGTGCGTGTAACAGGCCCAGACCCGTGCGTTAATCAAAGGCCGCTCGACCCCCGGAAGAAACAAAAAAAACGGCGGCTTTTTTATCTCGGGATTTTTTTTTCTCCCATCTCTTTACACGAGTTATTTATTAGGTCGGCTATTTTTTTGTTGTATCTTTTTCATTTGCGGTTGTGCCGTTGTTATGATTATTGTTCGCCGTGAATGTAACTCGACGGAGGGAAACTAGCGCGTCGCATTACAGGCGCCGTTTCGAGCAATGGCAGTTCGTGGCTGAGATGAAGAAGTACCGTTGCCAAAAGTGTCACCCTATTATAGATGTGTTTCCTGTATAGGGCACTGTTATTGACAAATGCGTCGAGCTTCTGTCATTTGTACTCATGCACCACTGGCAACGCAGCATCGTCAAAAAAAACACCGCCGCATGATTCTCCATAGGAAGCATTGCGGTTTTGCGTTTGAGATGTCAATTTAAAAGGTCCATTTTATATGAGGTGCAGGGCATTTATTTGGCAATCACACTTCATTTTTATGATTACCATACCAAAGTAAAATCATTACTCAATAATGTATGCGATTGGTTTTTTTCCCCCCACTATGCAGAAACTATTATTTCATTTAATACGCGTGGCACAAATTCTATCAAGAGTCCATATGTCATATAGGCAGAATACTATTCATATATAATTTACAAAAATAAGCAATTTCACCGTGGTGTCGCATCCAAAATTCATACCGCTGTCCGCAATTACCATATCGTCCTTTCCAGATCGCTTAGCGCGGCTTACACACGCCACCTTGCCGAGCTCAGAGCGCTCCCGCTGGGCTAAACTGCTGCAGGGCAACACTTGACACATAAACGATAAAAATCCCACCGTCCAAATGGTGCATCAGGCGCTGCTGCTGCTGGTGATGGATGATGACTGGGCATGATGGAGGAGGAGGAGGAGTGGGGGGGGAGAAAGAGGTGGCAATGGGGCAGTGGTGGTGGTTGACCCCCCAATGGGGAGGAGGGGGGTGCAGACATAATTTGTACCCCCCTCCCCACTTTTTCCATTTACAAACTCCTCGTGAGCTGGCAGAAGAGGAATGGACAAGACACAGAGATGTAATGAGATGAGAGAAGAGAGATACGGATTAGACAGAGATGCCGGGAAATGACATAGCTTTGCTGAAATGAGAGAGGTCGAGGGAGACAAGAGACATATTTCGTGAGATGAGAAGAGAGATGCACGCAAGATGATGATGAGGTAGATGAGTCGGCTTGTAAGTGTTAAGTAGCTCGTTAGGATTTGAATCAGAGCTGTTATTTGGTTCACACCAATTTTTGTTCGTGAAATTGCATTTCATTTTTCATGAACCTTGAGCTGCTTGGGGCTCTAAACTTCTGCTTTACTTGCGCCTCGGCCGGACGAGAGCCACGGTGCGTGGCTGGGTAAGTGAGGAGCGTCGTGGGCCTCCTCCAGGTCTACTCAGCCTCAAATGAGTACCTGATGCGGTGTGAAAAAATCGCTACTGCGGAGACGTACCGTTGCCTTCGTAGGTGCTCGCTAACTGCACTTGCCCCAACAGTTTGTCAAGGCTATACGGCGAATCTTTGTCTTTGAGTGGGTGAGCCCAAGCAGCGCATTCTAAACCGAGCGGAGAAACCCTAGCGCGGGGCGCTTTTGTCGTCCATGTCTGCGTGAAATGCCTCACCGCGGTGCCATTCCCGGCAGCCGATCGCTGCCCCACGAGGCAGAACGAGAGGCCGGGAGGAGGGGAGCGGTGGGTGGGTGGGTGGCGCGCGCAGTTCGGTATTCTTGGCACTAATCGCCCAGTCGGGTATTACGGGAAATGATAGCCACACGGGCGCGCGCTCACAACACGCACAACACACAGACAAAGATCCACCGTATAGTCTTTACAGACTGTTGGGGCAAGTGCTGTTAGCGAGCACCTATGAAGGCCGGTACGGCACACGAGGGGATGGGTGGCCAGCACAGACCGCCTTTATTTTCCCTGCGAGTACCGCTCCAGGTACTCATTTGAAGCTGAGTCGACCTAGAGAAGGCCCAGGACCCGTTAAGATAATCGTCACTGGTGATGGCCGTGAGCGGGAATCGAACCCGGGTGGCTGGGCATCGTAACGCAGCGCGCTGACCACTACACCACCGCTCTCCACACACTCGCACTCATAGTCCCATTGTTTAATTTGACATGCGTCGCTACTCGTGATGGTTCGAGCGATGCGCATGCGAACAGTGCAGTTAACGTTTATGAATGTTCAACTTCATCATGGGCTGCTTAAACAAAGCACTGCAGTTTGAGATGACGGAGACATCGGTTGTGATTTGTGATGGTGCGATAGAATTGAAAGGCAACACCCTTCCATTATCATCATCAGCAGCAGCATCATCAGCAGCATCAGCAGCAGCATCAGCATCATTAAAAGCAGCAGCATCAGCAGCATGATGATGATCATCATCCCCACCATCCTTATCTTCAGGTTTTATCACTAGTCAAAAGGATTACGACGAGACAACACAAATCTGTTTAGTTTCTACAAGAAAGTTTCGCTGGGGAAAACTAATTATGTAGCTGGAGGCCTTTTACCTCTGGCAATTAATCACTCAACATTAATAACTGTGACGCGATGTTAGAGTTGGCCACAGCAGTCAACATCAAAGTTGCATAAATACAATAATAGATTCCAGCCATTCTCAAGCCACCGATAAATGAACTGTGTCATGATGCCATGTCGGTCGTGGGGGATTTGTTGTTGTTGTTCTGCCATACTTCACCACGCTGGGCAGTGTGGGTTGGTGAAGGTGGAGGGGGGGGGCAGAAGCGGTTCTGATGTTGCTCGCCACTGATGATAGCCGTGGCCTGGAATAGGACTCCAATGGCCGCGTTCATAGCGTAGAGTTGTTAACCACGGTACGACAGCTCTATGTAGAAAAACACCATCACTCATATCGCGCTCATATGCATCTACAGTACGCATGTACGTTTGCAAGCCTGTTAAAGTGTGTGTCAGCATCATAATCCAATGCTGGACGAAGCCCCCCTCCAAGCCACTGCCATCTCTCACCATCCTGCGATAAAATATAAGTCTGCGTCACGCTTGCACGGTGTATGGACAGCCGCCGTGTGTCCATAGGTGGCGGTGAACGGTGAAGTGTGTCCGTGCTTTTCGAAGGTTGTGCGTCGGGTTTCATGTTTTACCAGGCGGGCAGCTACCATCGTGGATGGGCAAGGGAAGAGATAAATTAAACTTGAGCTTTTTCTTCTAAAATTAACCACGATGATCTCATCGGTGAAAATACTCGCCCTGAAATCCCAGAAGTCGAAGGTGGCCGGGTGGATCAGGGGTCAGACTGAGCTGCGATCACTGAGATCTTGGGTTGAGATTTGGGTTTCAACCGCCAGTGACTATCTTGTGTTGTTATATATATAGATTAAACCGGGTTCTCAGGGGTAGCGGGCTTGAGGGTCTCAGCCTGGTCTAAAGTGACTTACAAAGATGTAACGGCATAAGTAGCGCGAAAGATGTTGACGGAGGCAACACGTATTTATTAACAATTGGTACTATACAGTACGTAGCGCACCCTAACACTGGAAGGGGTAACGGCCCCTTCACCCGGTCTATCCGAGGCAGTGTCCCTCGGCTAACGTGTCCCCGTTAGCTCCTACACTCCTCTAACCCAGACCATCCTAGTAGAGGCTAACTTGACCAAGCCCAGCTTCGGCTCAAGTCCGACCCTCAGCCACACGAGCCTGGCCCTCACAAGGACACAGACCTCGCAGCTCTGAGGTCGCCCCTGGCTTGCCCTGCTACTCGGCTCTTACAAGAGCAGCGAGTCAGGGTAGTCCCAGGGCTAGCTAGCTGGTCTTCAGTCTTCACTGGCTCTTCTGCTCCAACGACTGCCTCGAGCTCTCTCGCGCACCGCCTTATATACCCAACTGCCCCCCGAGGGGTGGAGCTGTATGCGGACGTTGATGTAGACACCCCAACGTAATGGCTTGCTACACCCCGGTACGTAACACCTCTACAAAGAGAACCATAAACTTCGAATTACCGAGTTCTGATGAAAACGGATTCTCAAGTGTAGTCAAACGATGGTCTCAGCCCAGGCTGTCATTTATTTGTTTATCCTACAACATTTTAAATGCCATGCTTATATTGCCCCCACCCCGTTCCACTCTTTCACCATTGTACAATGATTATTTATGTGTGTCGTAAAGTGCTCTGATATTCGTCTGCATTTAAGTGCAGTAATACATTGAAATGCAAGTGGCCCAGTAACTCGGGGGTCAGAGTGCAAATCCGGCACCGCTAAGATCGTGGGTTCAAATTCAGGATTCAGCCGTCCGTGATTAAAACAGATTCTCAAGTGCAGTGAACTGATGGTGGCCTACGCCCAGTCTTAAATAATTCCACAGAAAGAAAAAAACAATCACGTTTAATAAGATTTTTTTACTTAATTTGCCTAAATTCTAGCTCGGTAGAATAAAATAAAAAATATCGGTTTGACTTCCATGTGACAAACTGTTATTTGTAGCAGGGCAGCACTCCGAGTTTGGGTAAAAACAAGAAGGACCATTGAAGGCATCTATTTTACATGAAATAGACGCAGGCATTACAAGGACTCTTGTAATGTGTTTTTTGTGGTTGCAAACAGTAGCCAGTGACACCATTGGAACCTTCTTTTCCAGTAGCAAAATATGATAATTGGTTTTTTACACTTTTTTATCTGGCAACAAAACTGCCACCTTTTATACAAGGAGTCATGTTTGCATTGACCACAATACCTGCAGTCGGAATGCAAACAAAAACATAACTCTGATAATGTATGCACTGTCCTTGAAATTGATTGGCCCAGTGCGCCTTTTGGCGTCATCTGGTCCAACACCATGTGAGACTAGGCTCTAAGGAAAGCTGTCTCGGGTGTGGACCAATCAATGTCAAGGACAGTGCATACATTATCAGAGTTATGTTTTTTGTTTGCATTCCGACTGCAGGTATTGTGGTCAATGCAAACATGACTCCTTGTAAAAAAAAGTGTCAATTTTGTTGCCAGATAAAAGGGTAAAAAAACAATAATCAAGTTGTGAGCTGTTCTCCAACACATGGGGCGATGCACTGCTCGGTCAGCGTTCATAACGGCGTCTCAATCTCTCTCGCGGCGTGACATGATAAGCAGAGTCGAAATCAAATTGGGAATACAACCAGGTAAAGTTTTAACTGCTTTGATGTTCCCTTCCTACCTGCCAATATTAGCCGACTCTCAAATTTCCGGGCCCTAGCCGAGCTTACATTTACAATCAAATATATCTCTCCTACTGGCACTCTCCTGCTCGCTCCCTACATCAACATTAGCTGCCCCGCCCATCTCTAAACCTTTATAAACAGCCTGCGTCAGCAAATTCCCCCTCTTTTTTTCACCCGAAGACGGTTGCTTGTGTTGCGATCGAAACGTCGTGATCTATTAATTTGTCCTACCTACGTGACTTTACCGAAAGAACCGAAGAGTATATTACGATTAATGTTTCTTATAAAGATGTTCCGGAAGTTGTTTGAGATATTGTAACTTGTGCCCACAGTACAAAGCGGAATTCGCTGCACAGTTCCCGGCCCCCTAAGAACAGAAACAGAAGCGCTTCTTCATCAACGATTCAACAAACTGTCACTTTAATCAATTCGTCCTTCGGTCAATATCGCTTAATTAAACAGGTGATGGGCCATTGAGATTCCACGACTTCCTATAGCAAGAGAGATATTATTAAACAGCGAAAGTTGTTATACGGGGTTATTGGGTTGGCTTTTTGTTAGTTGTGAGAGATTTTCATTTTCGTCTTCGAGCTGTCTTCGTGTGCTGTGTATGACAACAAGCACACACTGACGTACTTTGCAGATCATCGCCGCCATCAATCTCGAATGTCTGCGACGTCCACTTCATAACAGCATTGCCATTCATTTGCCCCGGGAAAGAGCCGCCGCATCTCGCGAGCGGGAGCATAGCGAGAGCAATCTCGAAATAAAACCACAGACTTCGCGCGCACGACGGAGGCGCTCACCAACACGCGTGCTTCATATGCTTAGGTTTTTTTAGGTAAAGTCACGTAGGTAAAACATTACAAATACAATTTTATTTTACTTTTATTAATTTTTAATGTTTTACCTACGTGACTTTACCGAAAAAACCTAAGAATATGAATCCTTGCAGTCACGAAAGCTTCAAATCTAGAAATAAACGCGCGCTTCACATTCATCGATTCAATTCACAGGAGAGTCACGGCCGACGCGCGTGCCGTCATCTCGCAGCTCGTTATGCACTCGTGGGATTCCATCGAAGCTCTGAAAGCAGCCTCGAACTTGCTTAGCTTCCGAGATCCGACGCGATCGGGTGATCTGGGCGAGTAGGTACTTAGCGGAGAGCGAACAACAACAACAACAACAACGCGCTCGGGGGTAAATGCATTAAAATTTATTAAAGTAAATAAATACAATTAATACCGCGCGGATGTGTAGTTCAGAATAAAACCGTCAATTTGTCTCCGCTAATCGCCGAGTAACCCAGCTCCAACTCGCACCGCTGCTGTCGCCACCACCGCGGTGGCAGGCGAACAAATAAACAAACAACCCCCCGCCCGCCCCACCGCTTTCCAAGAGAAAGTGAAAACTGCACAGTCACAACACCGGAGAAAGTTCAGCCGCATTGAAAAACCCTTTTCGCGCTCACTAAGCCGCTGGGGAGGGCTCCGCTTGCGGGGCACTTAGCCGCCTTTTGTTTTGGGCGAATTTTTCCCTTCTGACTCATTCATCGATCGAGGTTAATTTTGGAGCCGAGAGTTTTGGCGAACGACAGAGTCCCCCCGCCCCTCTCCCCCCGCTTTGCCCCCCACCCGCCCCCGGGGGAATCGTTATCCCCCCGGGGCTAGGGGGGTGGTGGCGGTGCCTGGGGGGTGGTGACAGCGCGCGCGCGTGACAGGGCTGAGGGTCCGAGGTCCGCGCGTGGCCCTTTGAAGGACGCGAGAGCCGTGAGGGCCCTCGTCCGCGTGACACGGCGCGCGCGCGCGGCTCGGCGTGACCCCCAGAGGCTCAGCGTGACCCCCAGAGGCTCAGCGTGACCCCCAGAGGCTCAGCGTAACCTCCAGAAGCTCAGCGTGACCCCCAGAGGCTCAGCGTGACCTTCAGAGGCTCAGCGTGACCCCAGAGGCTCGGCGTGACCCCAAGAGGCTCGGCGTGACCCCCAAAGGCTCGGCGTGATCCCCAGGGGCTCAGCGTGATCCCCAGGGGCTCAGCGTGACCCCCAGAGGCTCAGCGTGACCCCCAAGGGCTCAGCGTGACCCCCAGAGGCTCAACGTGACCCCCAGAGGCTCAGCGTGACCCCCAGGGACTCAGCGTGACCGCCAGAGGCTCAGCGTGACCCCCAGAGGCTCAGCGTGACCCCCCAGGGGCTCAGCGTGACCCCCAGGGGCTCAGCGTGACCCGCAGAGCATAGCGTGACCTCCAGGGGCTCGGCTCGCTGAGTTGCAGCCGCACGGTCGGCGTCGTGTGACGAGCACGAGGAGGAGAAGGCGGAGGAGGAGGAGAAGGCGGAGGAGGAGGAGACGTTTCCATGTTGCAATTCTCAAGTGAGCGGTTTCACCTTCTTGTGTCGGAGAACGGCACCAGAAGAGGAGGTGAAATAATTATTTATTTAGAATCTGAATATGTATTTGGTACCTGGAGGAATGCGATGAGCTTATACACAGCTATTTTTCACAGACGTCCAGGAGTTTTTCATCGATGTCCATTAGGAAAGTACGTCTGGAGTTACCTCAATAAGCCTCTTGCATCCTTGGTCGGGATGCAACTTATATATGATCCTGTAAGGGTTGTTCAATAAGGCCATACGAAGCCGAATTCAAGAAAAACTATGAAACATTAAGATGTGTTATTGATAGGGGCAGTCGTTAGTGGCACATTCCTTTCGAGAAGAACATTTACTCACGGGTGACTGAAACCTGGATTCAAACCCAGGCCCCTCTGTGGTGGGGGCTCAGGAATCTGAGACGACATTGGTCCCCTGGGCATAAGCAGGCAAAACACTTGCGTAGGCCGCATGTCTAACTAACCGCTACGGGTGGTAGCATAACAATTATGTGCCATGTAAATACGTGCAACGGCTCTTGCTTCGGTGACAGCACTGGTGGTCATTAATACAACGTACACGGTAATTGCCTGCGCAGTCCCACGATCCCTTGTCAGCCTTGTGATGTTTCGCATGCGGAGTACAGTATATATATGTACTGCAAACACATGTATGTGTTCAACTTCCTTGGCACCGTACGAGGGGAAGGACAACAAACTAAACACAACAAGTAGTTCTAAAGAAATGAGTGTGTCAATCTAGATGATGATTTAGAGGTGCAAACCTCCGGTGACTTTCAAATATCGGAAGGAAGAGCGTTCCAGACGGCCGCAGAAGCGAATCTGAAAGCGCGCGATGCAGTGACCGTCTTTGTTCGATGGTTGTCTAAAAGCCGCTGCGAGGATGACCGCAGTTTGCGTGATTGTGTATGCTCCTTAACGAGATCATACACACACACACATAAAATCGTTCTGACAGAGCCGATGTCAATAAATCAGTTGTCTTGAAGATTGGAAACACCGATGGCCTTGGTGTTGAACTCAGGCAGTGTGTTCTAGTGTCCCCGAGACTCGTCGTGTAGAGATGCCAACATTTTTTGATTTGCACGGTCATCGATTTCCAAAGTCTTCAGATTTGCCTTGAAGTCTGAAAGAAATCGTGGACTTCCTTTAACGTGCGCACACACAGCGAGTTCCCGAGTCAGAAGGTCGTCTCTCATGGAGTTGTTGATAGGCGCAGGCGGTGAGTTCCAAAGACTCGGCGCACAACGGGTGAATTCACGATCAACCCCACCGTATCGATGCCCATGCGACTGCTTTTGTGTGTTAGATTGTTTTCCTTCCCCGGCACCTCCAATTAGCCCTGCTTGGCTACGCACGGTGCGAGAACGTTCGACACGCAACTTCTGACATCGTTCAAGCGGAGAAATGTTGTTAGCGACCCTTTGCAGCTTCAAGAGATCGCAGTCGTTGCACGGAGGTGCCAGACCCTTCATCGTTCTACGCATCGTTCAAATATATCGAACACCGCGCCATGAAACCGGGTTGTCATTTCATCTACACAAAACCGTGCGCGGCGTTCCCATCCCAGCGCGATCCGCCGACCCCCTCCTCCGCTCAGCCCAATTACAGGTGTCAGCCAACTGGGCCGACGTGAGTGACGTCCGACTGGCAGCCGCTTGCCCAAGCGGCTCATTGAAACGTCCCCGGAGCAACAAGCGGCGGCACGCTCACGGATGTTAAGCAGCGTTTATTGCGCCGCGGAAATTTCTTAATTAAAGCGGCTAATTGAATTGCAAATAAATGGGCGGCGATGCAGGGGGGACGTGCGAGAGGAGGGGGGTGCGGGGGGTGGGGGGGAGGTCTTTAACGGCGACTTCCACGTAACAATTCATCATGCCCTAGTTATTAACACACAGAGGATTACTAAGCTCTGTGCAACCCCAGCGGCACGATATGGACTGTTCATGGGTCACGCTAACGAATGGATCAGGCAGTGGCACTTGCAGCAGGAGAGCAGCGCCGCGCATTCATCAACCCCGGCTCACGGATCAGAATTGTTCCACTGAATCACGGCCGGCACGGGTTGCAATCCTGACAGCAAAGAGGCATGGCGTGATATTTGGGAGTTATTGCGGTCGTGCACTTAAAACAGGTGAAGGTGCAAAGGCGCAAGCCCTGCAATTTATTGCTCTCGCCGCTGCTGGCGAAGCACTAGAGGTGAGGTCTCCTCTAGAAGTGTTCCACTTCATAACAATGTACCGTACAAAAAATGCCCTTTGTTGACACAGGGAAGGCTTTGGTGCGTCGCATGACTGTGTTCAGGAGCGTTACATTTGGCAGTACTAAGTCCGTTTTCATCCACGACTGTGTGGCCCCACGTTGAGAGGAAAGTGGAGCACGTGGAGCAAGCCCATGCCCACGAGAGGTGACGCACAAGGCTCCACACGGATAGATTCAAGAACGCCACAGCTGTAATCCCATCTCACGGCCTCCTCGCATTAAGCATAGCAATGCATCTTCTCGATACATTGGAATTTGACTCTTTGTAAGTAAATAAATACTACATTATTATTAGAAGAATACCCTATCTAAAAAGGACTGCATGAATCTTATACTTAATTTAATCTAAGCACTAGCCATGTATCTATGGACTGCTGGATGAATGGCAGTCTTTTCATGTTTGCTCCACAGCACTACGTATGAATAATTCAGTTTGTGTGGGGTCTATTGCCCAACATTTTTGGGGATTTTCTCTCAGAATGCATTTCCAAATGCATAAAATTACTGTAATTGCATACGGACATTGACGAGGAAAAGCTGAGAGGCGTGGAGAGGTACATGCTTGGAATTGCAACCTGATACACAACTGTGAACACAATGGATCAGGGAACCAACACAAATCAGAGACCTCGCATCGACCGATGATAAAAACAAATAAGTGGGGCTTGGCCCAGCACACGTTGCTTGGAGAGACGATGACGGTGGTCGAGACTAACGAAGGAGTGACAGCCAAAGGACAGAAGGCACCCGAGAGATGGAGCAATGAAATCCGCGTGTCACTGGCAGCATGATGGACATCTGCATCGCAAGACTTTAAAGGGATGGCAGATGATAGATCGTGGCTGATCGTGATTATTCATATTTTTGCAAACTGAACGTAAAATGATCCATGGCGATGACACGATCACATTTACTCTTAATTACTTGAGCTCGTATCAGACAACAAAAATTGCCCACAACACACGTGCAACGAAAAATATCGCTGCAGGCCTTATCCATGTCTACATTTTAAACGTGTGTGTGTTTGATGAACTACATCATGGGACCTCCTTTACCAGTACCAAAATATGAGAATAGGTTTTACCGTTTTGTCTGGCAACAAAACAGCTGTGTTAAGATGTTAAAACACCAAACTGAAACCTTTTACAAGGAATCATGTCTGCATTAACCACAATGCTTGTGGTCAGAATGAAAAAAAAACATACACTGATAATATATGCATTGTCTTTGAAACTGATTGGTCCACACCAAAGACAGCTTTCCTTAGAGCCTCATCTCAGAGGACGCCTTTTGGTGTCCTCTGGTCTAACACCATTTTGAGACGATGCTCAAAAGAAAGCTGTCTGTGGTGTGGAACAATCAGTTTCAAAGACAATGCATATATTATCGGAGAATGTTTTTTGTTTGCATTCTGACCACAAGTATTGTGGTTAATGCAGACATGATTCCTTGTAAAAGATTTCAGTTTGGTGCTTTAACATCTTAACACAGCTGTTTTGTTGCCAGAAAAAACGGGAAAACCTATCCTCATGTGTGTGTGTGTGATTTACGGTCAGAGCATCATTTGAACCGCTCACGCTCTTGAGATGCGAGCCGTTGGAAGTGAGGGTGCAACGCTTTAACCTGCGTGTCAAACGCGGACGTCGCAGGTGCAGGTGAGGTTTGGGGGGGAGGGGGCAGGTGAGGTTGGTGGGGGCAGGTGAGGTTGGGGGGGGCAGGTGAGGTTGGGGGGGGGGCAGGTGAGGGCTGCGACAGACCCCACGTCACCTGCCAGCCCCTCGCCGTGTGACCTCGCTGAATTATTGATCTATTTATCTCTTCCTTCAAATTGTTATCTTCTCACAGTCGGCTCTGACCCAACAGACAGCAGCTCAGCTGTTGGGCTGTGCGTGGTGTGTGTGTGTGGGGGGAGCGGCAGTGTCGTGGTTAGCGCATTGTTGCGCTATGAATTACACGACTCGCTCACAGCCAACATCGGTGACGAACATACGAACAAAAGTCAACATTCTGTTGAGGCTATCGGGGGCTTCTTTGTCTTTGTGGAGATCAGTGGGGTTGTTAGTGGTTTGCATACTGCGCGACGAACCCACTGACCTGCATTCCTGTGCGGAGGCCAACATCCTCAGCTCTACTTTGGATGACACAGCCTTACATGATCACCTTGCGTGGCGCATATCGGCACTGTTGAAACAAAGGTGGCCGGGCATGGGTCCTGGCCACACCACCCGCTAGTTTGTCACTCCGGCCAAAATAGGTGCTCACTAACAGCACCCGCCAAACATCTTCAACGATAGGTCTCTGTATTTGTAGCGCTAACACTGTGCTATGATCCATCAATGATTGGCATTGGGTATCTGAACTTGGCCTTAAATTGTGACAGTTGAAATGATACAAAGCATCCTTTAAAATCGCATTTCTAACTCAATGTAAAACATATATCTATTGCACGCGTGAACGGAGAAACACACAAACACACACATGCAAACACAAACTGAAACATGCCTAACACACGCCTGGTATCATGTGGGTGTTTCAAGTTTACCAAAGCCCTGTGGGTTTTATTCATTGTGTTTATGGACAGGTTATATGTTTATTTACATTGCGACGCCATTTAGCTGCGAATTACCTGGGGAAATCCTCGCCTCCCCGTGATCCAGCGGATTCATTCATTTACATTCGGGCTACAGAATTGGAGCAAATCGCACGTCATTAGCGCTAATGGTGGGCCTGGCACACAAATGATGAATACGCAGCATGCATAAATACGGACGCAGCACCACGCACAAACGGATGTGTCAATAAGCGTTGCCTTCAAGAGGAAACCTTACACTTCAATAGGCGACGTTCGGGGCAGTGGCATTTCCAAGGAATAACATTGCCCTCAAGATGAAACATTATACAATATGCGACGTTTCAGGCAATGGCCCTTCTTGACAGCAGAGAGGACATCCGTTGCCAGATTTGTCACTCACGGTTTATTTTTATTCAAAATACTCGAATTCCGTTTGCAACCTTTAGCCAGTAGTGGAAATTCCACATTCCTCGGGTGTGAGCGAGTCTATCCAGAAGACAACTACTCCCGATGATTATCATTTGTGGCCAGGTCGCTTCTGAATAAAGAGCTAAGTATCTCACTGGGCCTCACCTGGTGAAGCACAAAAATCTTTTTTTTTGTTCGATTCCTGGCCGTGGCTGACATCAGTGGCGAGTGATACTTGAACCGCTCCTGGGCTAACCCACCTCACCCACTCGCATTGACCGGCGTGGTGAAGTATGGTCAAATAACCGCCCTGGACAACGGTGGCTTAACAGAGGGCTGTAAACTGTTATGACGGTATATACATTTAAGCACGTATAAACTTTAAGAATAGCATTACTTTTAATACTCCTGGTATCTATATATAGTGTAATAGCCTATTTCCTTTACACACACACAAGCGAACCTGCATTTGCAAAAAAAATCTTTTTTGAGCTGTCGCTGTGCATTTGCCAACATCCATAATGCACAAGAGGTTACAGGAGCTGCCAAGCAAAGCCGCGCTTCGCCTTCGCTAATGCGGCTAGCAGCTCCTGCCATTGTATTATTCATCCTCGCCAGCTGCCGTGGTCAATCCACTGCTGGATGAACGCCTCCCCCCAAGCCGTCGCCACCTTTCGTGATCGCGCCGTGTGGATGTACTGCAGATCAGGGGTTGATCTCCCCCGATTGTGAGATCAGCACCCCCACCGCTTCTAACGTAAGACGCAGTACAACGTTGCATATCCGCAGTTGACCGATGAACCGGCAACGCGCACCGCCTGTGACGTTTCGTACGGTGCAAAAATGTCATTGTCGAGAGAGATGCTATCCGATTGTGTGTCTCTCTCTCTCTCACAAATCCCGCCTGCATATTGGCGATCCAGCGACGTTGTACCGTGAGCGGGGGGGGAGCTCAGAATCGGTCCGATTAATTGATTCGCTTCTCAGCCGTTTCGTCACACGCACGGGGGGGAGGGGGGGGGGCGGCAGAGCAGCGCGCACCGTAGACACGAGCCAATCGTGCCATTACTCATTCGGTTTAGCATTTAACATTTGATAATTGGTTTTTTACCCTTCTATCTGGCAACAAAACTGACACCTTTTTACAAGGAGTCATGTTTGCATAGACCGCAATACCTGCAGTCATAATACAAACAAAAGACATATCTCTGATAATGTGCACTGTCCTTGAAGTTGATTGGTCCACACCCGCGACAGCTTTCCTTAGAGCCTAGTCTCACATGGGTTGGACCAGATGACGCCAAAAGGCGCACAACTCAAAGACAATGCACCATCAGAGTATGAGAGCTCGGGGTAAGCCTTTACACTATGGGAACCTCATCTGCCAGTAAAAATATGATTATTGGTTTTTTACCCTTTTATCTGGCAACAAAACGGACACCTTTTTACAAGGAGTCATGTTTGCATAGACCGCAATACCTGCAGTCATAATACAAACAAAAGAC
>CM025627.2:10081921-10103330 GCA_014621495.2 Entosphenus tridentatus
CAATGGTGGACACTGGTAGCATCAGTCACCCCATGTGGTACCACCCAACCTCCTTGGCTCACGGGGCTATCCTGTGCTACTCCTCCAGTGGCACCGAGACATCGTCTCCATGCGAGTCGGGGCAATGCGAGGCGAAGAGGGAGCCGCTCGCTTGCCCTCCCCCCGCCACCCACCACCCCCGCCCGCCCCCTTCTTCCCCCGTAAACGTTCAATCCCTTCTGGGGGGGGGCGGCCCTTTGAAAGGAAAGAGGCGACCGTCTCTGGCACGTCACGCGCCTGTCTTTTCTACGGGGCTGTCCGCTCGCATCACAGACGCACGATTTTCTTAGAAGCGGAATATAATCAGAATCTCATTTTAAATTTAAACAAAACAAAAAAAACCAGAGCCAGATCATCCAGCAGCGTCGCGCACGGGAGTATTCAGAGGCCCGCTTGACTGCAAATCAGTTTCATTTCTCTTTTTTATCCGTTCTGGATTCTAATTAGTGAAGGATCTTTGAGAGATATTTAGTCTCAAATCATTTTCCTGCTGGATGTTATACGTTATTCTGAGGTCCTTTGGGTTTTCATGGTCTCATTTTAGGTAATTGCATGTTATTTCAATTCAAACCCAGGTTGAAGGTTAAGTGGTTATAATAATACTCCAGTATAAGCTTCGCTATTGAGACGTCAAGAAACCAACACACGCTAAAGACACACCGACGCTATATTTTAGGAACCTGTGTCTTAGTCTTTTTTTAATTACAGAATCATCCCATTAGGCGCGCGTCTTCAATGTCACAACAGTGCTCTCTCTCTCCCTCTCTCTCTTCCCTTCATAAAGTGGTCAGAGACCGCAACTTCTATCTGACGGCGTGGCTCTTTGAACTTGTCACAAGAAAGCGAAGAGACCTCTGATCGCGGCGCCTCATAGCTCATTCCCTTTGTTCGCCCCACGCCATCTCAGAGTTACACCACGCCAAGCAAAGGTCGGCAAGGTCAACCGTATTCGGCGCATCGATCTGACCCCTCGTGATCATTAATGCGGCAACTGCCACGTCCGCGCGCTAATGCAGAGCTATTGAACGATTATAATCACGCACAGGGAAACAGGTCGTCCGTTCGATTCGATCTCCCGGCGCGGCAGATAAAACGATGGGGGCAAGTTTTTCTTTCTTTTTGTTAAACACAATTCTCAACAACCTCTGCCCACCCAGCAGTGCGCTAAGTGGGTAACAAAAACCGCGACTGGCCGATTGGCAGGTCGTGCGTGGTGGGGGTAACGCCTGGGCGTCTCACACCTCTTCCAAGGCGTCTGGTCAGCGTGGAAGGACGAGAGCGGCATTTCCCTTCTGCCAGCCGTGGCGCGAGGTAGCTATTGCAGGGCCGCGCCTCTACCAATTGCTGCTCCGTAGCTCTCCCGCGCCAACGCCATTCGCGCAGAGAAGCCGCCACGTGTACGAGCAGGCGAGGGAGCAGCAACATCGGCGGCGTGGGGGGCATGGGGGGCAATGGGATTCCTCAGCTCCGCGACACGTGGATCGTTGCGCGGTTCGCCGGGACTCTCCGAGGATCCAGGGAGGATTCGTGCGAGTTTGATATTTTTTTTTACAAATTGAAATTGAAAGCCCACAGGGGAAGGCGGTGGCAGCGGGCGGGGCGGGCGGGGGGGGGAGTTATGTGAGTCATCTTGTCACGGGACCCCTTCAGGAGATGCACAGACGCACTCAGAGGATGACTTCATGGCCCGAATGTCTGTGTCGCTTGACCCCTCCCCCACCACCACCAACCCCGCCACACCGCCCGATCCCAGAGTAGATCTCAGTGGTGGTGCTGGCCCATTGGGGCCTTAAGAAGACATTGTTACTGGGATGGGGGAGGGAGCTCCTCTTTCAATTGGTGACATATTCGTGAGATGACAGAAGCGATACAGTCACGACGTAGAGATGTAGCGAGGTGAGAGAAAGAAAGCTTTGGGGAGTGTGGGTTGACTACGTAAGTATAAATGTGTCGCGTTACCCCATCACCACCCGACACAGCCAATTAGTAAGGTTTGTCACGTAAACAATTAGTTACTACTTCAGCACACCGGTGTGTTGGAGTGTAAACCCACAACATTTACAATTTGAGTACTGTGACGTTTTGCTGGGTGATTACAACCAGGATAATATTGGTAGCGACAGACGACGTGTTAGACTGAGCTGAGAGAAATATGGAAATTTAGTGGGGTGACAACATCGAAAATACAGACGAGGGAGAAGGGAGAGAGAGCTCTTATTAACTTTTTTTTTCACGTAAATCCTCCTGTAATGTTTACTCGGATGTGAAATTGAACTGATCATTGATATACCCCTATCTCTGTTTGGCTTGCTTGCTTTGCTAAAACGCTTGTTCTCTGACCCATGCGGTAATGCAGAGAAATAGCATCATTGGACGAGATGGCATTTTACAATAATAGTGCAATCTGTAATCTTTATTTAAATGCCACGTGATTTACGACTCTCCATGACACATGACAAATGCAAATAATTGACGTTGCGTACACGTGTATATTTGGTCAGATAAATAGGGGCCACGAGACTTTCAAATAAATGGAGACGAAGCAAAACGATGGAGAGATGTCGTCAATTCGTTCATTGGTTTTTTTGTCACAAATAAAAGACTGCGGTCGCGTGCTGCTGCGTGGGGAGTGTCTCCCCATTTTTAAATCCTTTATATTAAGTTCGCTTGCGTGCTTGCTTGCGTGCGCGCTTGCGTGCGCGCTTGCTTGCGTGCTTGCTTGCGTGCGTGCTTGCTTGCGTGCGCGCTTGCTTGCGCGCTTACGACCGTGCAAATCTTTCGGTCGTTTTTTAACCCACTTCCCGTGATCCAATCGAGCTGACATTTTCCACACAGACTCGTTGTGCGTGACAATTAATGTTCGTGAAAAGTTTTTTCCTAAATTTTACACTTTTTAGGACAAAAATATTATATTTCATTACCAATTGCTTAATTCTTGCGCTGCAATCATCTGACCCATAGGTGGCAGCCAACTCAAGCCAGAGGACGAGAGGACTCTAGCCACCACGCATATAAAGGATTTATAGTGAAAAACTTTGTTTTTACGGGTTAATTTTTTATTTTCTCGATACGTTGCTTTAGTTTGACTTTCGAAGCCTTGTGCCATTTACACAGAATCATCCGCAACTCTAAACCTGCTCTGGTGGTGACTTGGGCAACTTGCAGTGACACGCAGCTCTTAAATACACATGTTGTGCAGGTATTTGTTTTATTTAGCTGATAATTATTAAGAGTTGATCATTGGTTCGGTTTATAAATGTACCTGAGCTGTTTGGGTTTTTTTTGGGGCCAGGCAGCAATGCTCGAATGGACACAAATCACACGCTGCGTGTGATTGAAATTCAGATCGGACAAAACCGATTTACAAATCGAAAAACGTAAACAATATTTACATGAAATAGCCACGAAACGATTCAAGTGTAGAGTGTTAAATTCATCTTTGTGCATCCAGGTGAAAACTCGAGAGACCGAGGATAGAGTCGCATTTGCAAGAGCGAGCCGGGTCACGAAAATGACAAAGGCGATGTGACGTGAAAACAAAGTGCGAGCATCAGCTCACGTGCACCAGCTCAATGGGCTGTGGTGTCGCGAGGTGGTGACAGCTCGAGAAGGCCTTCATCCAGCAGTGGAGAGATCACGGCCCGCAAATAAGGGCACGTGGCAGGAGTGCATCACGTCATTGATCAATGTCGATTCTTACATCTGCGCGGTTACACGCAACGAATGGCGCCTATTAGAATCGAAGTTTTTATTAAATTTGTGTGTGTCGCACGTAATGTGCTTCACCATTACCCCATTGGCTGGCGTAAGGTCGCGCTACATTGTGTGAATCATTAAATACAATTAATCGATTATTCAACAAAATCTCCGAGCCTGCATCGCGACAAATAATCGAATCGCGCGGGGTAGGGGGAGGGAGGTGGACGGGTCGTCGTTCGAGCACACTTTGTGTGCAGTATTTGTAAGTAAACAGGATTCGTTGTTGGTGGTGGTGATGGTGGTGGTGGTGATGCTGCGGTGTTGCCAACGCTGCTCAAGCACAATGAACAAAACAACTCGACACATTTAAAAACAACACCGTGACCTTAAAATCACAGACTGTATATAATCGGTGACGTTATTGGGCATTGGCTCTTCTCATAGGATGCACGTGATTCAAACGGCCGATGTGATTCATGTGCTGTGGAGATGCATGAGCCATAAAGAAGGGCCATTGCCTGAAACGTCACCTAGTTATGTATATATTCTGTGAATGCAACACAGTGTTATTGACAAACGAGTTGAGTATTTTACAAGTAGCTGCTTTAACAAAGTTTGTGGAAAACATCGGTTCCCGTCATGGGGGTTTATCGACATAAAAATTGCCATTTCAAATTATCTTTCTCGCAAGTGTCACTCGCATTGTTTGTCCGTGCCGCAAAAGACACAAACATATATCATAGATGGCTCTTTTGATATTCAGAGCATGACTAATGGCTGCCAATGTTGTTGTTGTTGTCGATGCGTCCTTTCTCTGGCACCGGCATCAGACCTCGATCACGTGGCGTCTTCCCCGTCCTCCCCGCTCCTCAAACGAAACTTCCTCCGACAAAACCTGACGGCGATGAGGATGCATGCACCCCATAGATTATTTAGAACTTCTTTCGCGCAGTACGTAGACGACCGTGCTAATCGGAGGCGCGGTGCCTTGTCGTGATGATGATGTCTTTCCGACAGGCCTGTTCTTCACCTGAGGACGGCTGCTTGCGTTGTGGCCGAAACGTCGTGAGAATTGTATTTTATAATGATTTATTTTTATTATTTTATTATTTTCCTTCCACGTGACTTTACCGAAAAAACCAAGAAGATGAATCCCTGCAGTCACGAAAGCTTTAAATCGAAAGATAATGATGTCGTTGTTGTTGTCGTTGTTGTTGTTGTTGATGTGGGCGCCACGGTGGCGAGAGGTTAACTACCTCGCCTCGTGTACAGGAGGTCGTGGTTTCGATCCTGACGCCCGCTGTATTGGAGTTTTGCATGTTTTCCCCGCGGTCGCGTGGACTTTTCTCTGAGTCCTCCGGTTTTTTGCTCCACATTTAGAATCAACATCACGCGTTTAGAGTGTTTGGCTGCATACATTTCCACGTGATAAGCCACTTCTCATTGGGCTATAATTTGTGGGTAGTTCGCTTCTAAAAACAGAGCTATATAGCTCCAGTGGGCCTTGCCTGCTAAAATAAAACATGGTTTATGGTTGTATCGTGCACGGCCCTTCGTCAAGCCACTGTCTGGTCGTAGAGAGGCCTCCCAAGCACCTGCGCGGCCCCGCGGGGGTTGTTTGACCATACTTCACCACGCCGCGTCAGTGCGGGACGGTGAAGACTTGGAGCATAGACGTACGGTAAAAAAACACAAAGAATGCGTTTGCGCAGGCAGTTAAAATAAATCAGATAAATCACGATTACGAGGACAAGCAGCGGTAAGAAGTGGCAAGATACAGCACAATAATAAACGTTGACTCGTTTTGACACCACAAACGGGCGGACTAGAACGGGCAATGTGACAGCTGATTTACGACCGGCTAGAAAGACCAACTTTTGCGCCCGTCCATTTACTTAAGTTGTTTTTTTTTGCGAGAAAGTCGCCTCCACCTCACCCCACCCCACCCGTTCCACCTCGGGTCATTCAGAATCAACATGCGTTTGGATGGTTTTCATTATTTGCCTGCCACACGATAAGCCACTTCGTTGAGCTCATCATTTGTGATAGCCAGGTCGCTTCTGAAAAAGAAAGGTAATATCTCAGTGGGCTTTACCTGGTCAAATAAAAATACATGTTTGTAGTGATTTGCTTTCGTAGCGATCTGCTTACCTCTCCCATACTTTGCACTCCCATCGTGGGTTGCATTGCTCGTTGTTGTGACTTCCTGACTAGGCCCGAACTGGAAATATGTGAAAAAGAGCTTTATAGCTCATCGGATTCCTCCAGAATAAATAAAGACTCCGATGATTCTGACCTCAACAACAACAACAACCGCCATTCGCCACTAAGTGGCGGTGACGTCACCACGACGCTTGTGCCAGGCCAAGTGCACCTTGAGGCCACGTGAAGTGTCGAACGCCCGCTGGCAGGAGGTCACGGGGCAGACCCAGCAGGTGCCACGGGTCGACTGACCGAGATGACCGAGATGACTGGCTGATGCACCACCTGTGCCCCCTACTGTACCAACTTGCTGTGCTTTAGCCACCCGGCGCTCCGCTCGTTGTTGTGAGCGTCGCTCCTCCGCCCTCCGTTGTTGTTGGAGGGCGACTGCCTCCAACTGCCCAGGAGCGTCCTTCACAATCCTCCTCAACACACACACACGGGGCTGGCTCCTTTAAGCGTCGCGCGAAATGCTGCCCGTTTGATGAGGCGAGGAGGGTCCATCGTCCCGTGACGCCCGTCACACGCGTCATCTCTCCGAAGCGTCTCATGACCTCAGCGTTTCCTTGAGCACCGCGGTCAGCTGCTGTCACGGCGCTGTGCGTGAGGGAGGAGGAGGGCAAGGGGTGGGGGGGGGGCAAGTCGTGGTGGTGGGGGGGGGCAGTGTAAGCCTCGCGAACAACCGCGTGACGACTCTAAACGAGGGAGATTCCTCTCCCGCGGAGCAGCGGGCGACCTTTTGAGAACGCCCGCTCGTTGGGACGTCGCTCCGCGGCATTCGTTGCGATGCGGTGTCAGCTTCTGTGAGTCCACTGCTGGATGAGGCCCTTCCGACGAGGTGATGAGTGGCCACGTTTATGCCGAGTATAACTCTGCTCAACAGTAATGTTCTACGCGTACAGCCAGCCTCTTTTGCTAACCCACTGCTGGATGAAGGCATCCATACATGCTTGTATATTATCATTTTGTCAATCCACTGCTGGATGAAGCCTCACCCCCCCCCCCCCCCCAAGTGACCACCATCCGCCACGGTACTACGATGTAACAATCCGTCTGGTACCCGCACACTGATTTTTTAAAAATGTTTTTATCTAGAAACAGTTTTTTTTATGTTGAATTTTCTTGTCCTTCCCCCCGCACCTCCGATTAGCACGGTTGGCTACGTACGGTGCGAAAAAAGTGAAACATACAAAAGACAAATATCCGACCTTACAGCCATAACAGACTTTTGGGGCAAGTGTTGTTAGTGAGCACCTATGAAGGCCGGCACGGCACACGAGGGGGTGGGTGGCCAGCACCACGCCCGGCCGTCTTTGTCCACCTAGTGGCAATGTTTACACATCGCACCAGGTACTCAGTTGAGGCTGAGGCAACCTAGGGGAGGCCCAATACCGGTTCAGATAATCGTTCAACATACATACACATACATACGTGCACACGAGCCGATTACATCGCTCCATCTCCGCTGCGAACATCCTCTCGGCTAGTCCCCTAGTTTGGCCGTCACTTGGAAGTGATTCTTGAGCAAGTGGCAATAATTCCTTCTCGGGAAAGATCCAGCCCAGTATATTATCACTCGACAATTATAGCTGTTCAATAATCAGCCGGTTAATCATTCCGTCGAATTGTGATGATGTTATATGCAAGGGGTGGTGTCTCGACTCAGCAGTTCGCGCACTACCATATGAACTCGGCAATCTCAGTTTGATTCCAGCCCATGGCTAGCATCGGTGGCGAGTTATATCTGGACCTGTCCTGGGCCCTTCCATTCGCCAGCCTGCACTGAGCACCATGGGTGAAGTATGGTTTAACGACCACTGTGGCTGACATGGCATGGCGGGGCCTTCATCTCGCAGAGTAATTAATGAGGCTGCAAAAACTAAAGCAAGAACCATCTCCGCATGCTTTGAGATGTCAAGATGACATTTTCATTCGCTTATGAAGTGTACGCGATCTTGTTACGTCTCTCTCTCTCTGCCTCTTCAACTTCGAGAGAGTGTTTACATTTGTTACGTTTTGTGTGTGTGTGTACTGTATGTGCGTTGAACTTCTTTCGCACCGTACGTAGCCAACCGTGCTAATCGGAGGGCGCGGCATTCGGCGACGTGTATAGATCAGTCAGTCGCTCCAGACGCACGTGTTCTGTCTGGAATGAAGAGGAGCGGTAGTTATAGGTCACGCGCATCTCTCATGCGACGCTCACGGTCACGAAATGTCAAATGAAAGTGCAGTGCGAGTCCACGTACGTGCATCTGAAAACGCGGTCCTCAAAAATAAAAAATAAAAATAATTTGAAAGCCAGGCTGTACGAATATCGGCGAGCAACGCCGTGTTGTTTCGCAGGCAAATCACGCAGACGAACGCCACCTCTGATTGAGAACCAAACTCATTACCTTACACGACATCGCCTAATGTTTTCGGAGAAACCCATTGCTCACGCACGCCGCAACGCTTTGCTCGTTGGGTTTTTTTTTCTCTTTCTCTTCCTCGGATCAAATCAATGTTTCGGGCTACTGTACGCAAACATTCGCCACATTTCCTTTGCGCGTACATATCCCGCGTAACCCTCGGGCCTAGTAAAACAAAAAAAAATACCACCCCCACTCCAAAAGCATCCGACGAACCATTAGAGCATCACTTATGAAAGCCCCGATGCATTTGGAAATTCCGCACGTCAGCTGCAGACGTAATTAGCGCTGGGCTGTCTGTCTCACCCCGCGCAGAGAGCCCTTCCCCGGACCGAGCCCGGCAATGAACTATGTCCCTACAAATGCAAAGTGAAATTCTGGCGGCGGGCCCAGAACCCCCTTTTTTTCGTTGTTTTTTTTCGCTTTGCGCGTGGAGATGCGCGCGCTCCCGTAGCCGCCTCGTCGCAGCGCGATGCATTTACGCTCACGGCGCATGATTCGGTGCGCGTGGCCTCCCACCCCCCACCCCCTCCCACCACGGCATACGCGCGGCTGCGGTGGCGGGGCTACCGGCGGGGGAAACTTTGCGCCGTGCCCCCGCGCCGGCTCCAAGCGCCTCCTTGCCGCGTTGGGAGGGGAGGGATGGCGAACGGAGAGAGCCCATTGCCTAGAGGCACCGGGAAGGCGACAGTGGTCGTGGACTTCGCGATGCGTGTCACGGTCGAGCAGATTAGTGGAGGGCCGTGCCTTCGGTTTGTTTTTGGGCAGTTTGGGGGTGGGTTGATCGACGTTGTTCAAAGTTGTAGATGAAAATGAGTTGTGGGTGGGCAGGGTGGGGGGGTGAATTGATGATCGGAATTGATGAGGTGGAGATACCGGCTAGTATCTCTTCTGGGTGAAGTGTCCTGCTCGAAGCCCGCTCAATGTTCTTAACCGGAAATACGAAATCTCGAATGTACATTTGGTCGAGAATAACGCCAGAATGGCAGGCAAAGGGGTGGGGGGGGGGACGTGCTGCGAGAGTCCAGAAACTGTGCAGATGGAGTACTCGAAGCAGCTCAGCAGATCGATGCCTCGCGAGACCGTGAGAGGTGGTGACGGCAGGGCCTTCATCCAGCAGTGAATGGATCATGGCTTATGAAGATGACGACGACGACAATGACGGTGCATCCTGGTTGCCCGAAGACTCACTTCACCACCCAGATCTTACCGAGCAAGACCTGCTGATCGAGTATAAGAGCCATGCATCGTGATCTGATACATCCAGGCAATACCAGCAGGTACCACATATAAATTAATCTCCCTTACCAAATCTGATCATCAATTCGTCCCCCAACACAGGGCAGCGTGTGTTATCTTGCGGCACGTCTGGGGTCAGAGTGTCGTCAGATGTTGCTCGCCACCTCTCGATGTTGGATAAAGGTTAAAGGCGCAGCCCTGAAATTGCTTGCAAACGCCACTGCTGGTGGAAGGGCCTCCACTAGAGGGAGCTCCGAGGAGACCCACACTTCACCCCGCCACACACGCAGACCTGAGCGCACGTGCCCCACTGGTTTAGAACGTAGCTGCTGCGACGGGACATCGAATTGAGCCGGCGGTGTGTGGATCGCAAGTCTTTCGTGCTGACACTGCGGTAATATCCCGAGCAATAACTGGCGGTGTTGAGGGTCATGAACCATTGTGTGCATCTGTGCACTGCGATGTGTGCCGGGCGTGGTGCAGGCCACCCCGACCCCCCCCCCCCCCTCGTGTTCCCAGCCGGCTTTCCTGGTTTGCGCGCTCACAGCACTTGCCCCGACAGCCTGGTGCAGGCTATACAGCGGGGATCTTTGTCTTTGTGGCTGTCAGATGTGTGCATTTGTGTATGTGAGTTGTGTGGCCTTAAAGTGCACCTAGACTGGCACAAGACGTCGCCTCTTACGTACGGTATAAGGCCACAGTGTTATCGATGAATGTGTTGAGTTCGTTGCTTAGGGGCCATCCATAAATGACGTCACGCGATTTTGGACGATTTTTGACCCCCCCCCCCTCGTCACACGGCGTCACAAAAAGTCAGACCCCCCCCACCTCAAATATGACGTCACAAAGCTCTTCCCCCACAAAAAAAACATGCCTAAAATTGCTTTCAACTATTGTCATTGTAGTGCATATTTAATGTGCCGCTGCACTCTGATGTTGTAGGAGAAAACATTTATTAAAAAGTCTATTTAATTAAGTAGAACGTGTTGTCTATATTTGTTTAAAGTTGCGCATTTTGATGTGACGTCACATTTCTCAACCCCCCCCTCCCCCTCGTCACACATCGTCACAAATGTCTGACCCCCCCCCCCCCCAGGTGCGTGACGTCATTTATGGACGGCCTCTTATGCCTGTGCACCAGTGCCATCGCTGCAGCAGCGTCACCACATCATATCTGTAAACGTGCACAACAAGTTGCTATAGGCTGCTCCTTGGCTACGCGGTGGGCACCAAAGAGCAATGCAACATAACCCAATGTTGTACTGTACTTCTACACTCCCGCATCTATGCACCCGCCTTCGCCAACACGCGTTAACCAGCGCGGCGAAGTATGGTCAACAACCCTGCAGCACGACCTCGTTTAAAATGGGGAGCATATCGTGGGGGGCGTGTGTATGTTGAACTTCTTTCGCACCGTACGTAGCCAACCGTGTTAATCCGAGGTGCGGGGACAATACACAGTCACGTCCATCTCGAATGCGGAACGACGAGACGATCTTCTGCCCTTGTCCGTCTCCACGTTCTGCCTGAGCTCTCTGCCCTTGCGCAGACGAAAACAAAGCTGTGACGCACTCCGCTGTGTTGTGCGAATTCTACATTGTGGCGACACTTATTGACTTCACGACGGCAGGATGAGCCTCCAGCATGGGGAGCTCAACCGTCTCCTCCCTGTGGTTGTCTACGCAGGGTGCGGAAAAAGTTCAACAATCGTGCGATTGACCGGTACTGCGTCGCGCAACATTGCCAAGAGGGCATGAGTCTGGTGCATGCGCTTGTACTTGTCCACGGGTCAAGGAGGCTGTTGTTCTGGTGGTGGTGATAGGCACAGTGAGGGGGTCACGGGAGTTCGGGGGGCTTAAGCCGGCAGAAATCGAGCACGGGCTGGAGCATCCCCCGAGCGAGACTCGCGGTCCGCCAGGGAGGCAGGGCGAGAATGAGAGAGGCCACGGAATCCGCCTGATCAGCCGTGATGTGACGAGCCACCCGGGGAGGGCAGGTGAGCTCAAGGTGTGAGTGGGGCAACGTATGATCGAGCCGAGGTGTGGGAGAGAGCACAGCACTGGTCTGGACGCGGTCATCATACATTATCGGCCATCATCAATCCACTGCTGGATGGAGACTTCCGCAAAAACGTCGCCAGCTGTCACGGGCTCTGGGTTGTAACAATCAAGCTCGTACCTGCCCACGAGATCACTTCATTGATCTATCTCCCCGTCGAACGTGCACTCAGACGCGTGCCACTCCTTGGCTGACCCACTGTCAATGTGTTCGATCTTCGGCCATCATCCTTTCGAGCCACGATCTTGCCCAACCCCGCCTACATTCCTTTAAAAGTAGAATTGCTTATTTAGCCTGCGTATGTTGACTGATCCATGGTCGGCACCAATGAGAAGTGAACCCCAAAATTGAATGATGAACAAAAAAATTAACCCGTAAAAACAAAGTTTTTCACTATAAATCCTTTATATGCGTGGCGGCTAGAGTCCTCTCGTCCTCTGGCTTGAGATGGCTGCCACCTATGGGTCAGATGATTGCAGCGCAAGCATTAAGCAATTGGTAATTAAATATAATATTTTTGTCCTAAAAAGTGTAAAATTTTGGAAAAAAATTTTCACGAACATTCATTGTCACGCACAACGAGTCTGTGTGGAAAATGTCAGCTCAATTGGATCACGGGAAGTGGGTTAAAAAACGACCGAAAGATTTGCACGGTCGTAAGCGCGCAAGCAAGCACGCAAGCACGCAAGTGAACTTAATATAAAGGATTTAAAAATGAACACAAACTGCTGATGCATGGGTTTAGTGATGAAGACATCGAGTGTGCAGGCGGTGCAACTGCACAGGAGGCCATGGGTTGGAGGGGCGCAGAAAAGGGGCCGACGGAGAGAGGGTGAAATTGGATAGGGGGGGGGGCATTTCAATTTCATGCACCAGGGCCCCATCCTACGCCACTGGTTAGTGTCAGAAGTAAGGCGAGTACTGGTAGATATTTCAGATATTTGGTTAATGTATTTGGGAAGGCTAGTACGAGTGGCTGGTTGACTAATTAACGTGATGTTAGGGTCATGTTAGGTTCAGTGGCACAGTAGATGGAGTCGCCGTGCAGTGGTTTAGCGCACTGTACTCTGAAACCTGTGAACCGAATTCAATTTCCAGCCACAGTTCCCATCTGTGGTGAGTGATATAGGAAGCATGCCTCGAGACTCAGCTCTTCACGAACGCACACACGATGCAGTATCGTCAAACAACCCCGATGATGACTGGCATGTTATGGGGAGGCTTTCATCCAACAGAGGCTTGACATAGGGCTGTAAACTACTATGCTGTAGTGTTATTTTAGGGTCCACGGAGGGATAGCACTCTTGGATGATTGGTCAGTTGGTTCACGTTGGGCTCAGAGGCGCATCTACAGCAGAAACTTCCCAAGGAGAGTTTGTCAAGAAATTTCAAGCTGTTTAAATACAGCCCTACGTTAATTCTAAAACATTGAATGCATTACCTCTGGTAAACATCCCTAAACATCTCTTTGGCACACCACTGCTAGGGCTCGATTCTGCCTGGCTCGTGTAAGCTTTGAACTGTATGTATGTTGAATTTCTTTCGCACCGTACGTAGCCAACCGCGCTAATGCGGAGGTATCTTAACCCACGTACTGCTTGCCCTATCTCCCCATTCTAATCCACGTCTCCAGTCTTTAATTCAGTTTTTTGTTGCACCGTGCCATCTCTCGCTATGACATTTCATTGCTCCGGACCAGAGACATTTCACCCGTGGCTATCGCTCGGGGGGGAAGGGAGTAACGATGATAAACCTAGTCATTTGAAAAGGTTATCACTTAGTTAGTTCGCTCACACTGGCCATGCTAAGGCTGTGCAGCCTCAAGTGGGAGCCGAATTACCATGGCTCCCCGGAGTCACGATATTCATTCCGAAACCCTAGCAGATGACCAGAAGCGGAACATACATCGTGGCTATATATTAAAATTAAAAAAAGTACGCAGGTATTTCAAAATGTAAACCTTTGGACAGATAAACAAAACACTTGGCACCTCTCAAGTGCACCCTGACGAGCCCGTAGACCAAATCGCGTGCCTTGTTTACCCCTATATTTACCTGCTTCCGCGCTGTATTTTCAACTGGCTTTGTTTGCAAAAGACAACTCATGGCCCCCGAAGGGCGTGCAGCTAGGGTGCCACTACAAATTCAAGTTTTGTTATTTCCAAGGTCACGCCGCCTGGGTTGTTTTCGATCGCCCGTTAAACCGGAGAATTGGGTTTAAAAACAATACCTCCATAAATTTCGATTTAAAGCTTTCGTGACTGCAGGGATTCATCTTCTTGGTTCTTTCGGTAAAGTCACGCAGACAGACCTGTTCTTCACCTGAGGACGGCTGCTTGCGTTGTGGCCGAAACGTCGTGAGAATTATTTTATTATGTTTCATTTTTATTATTTTATTATTTCCCTTCTACGTGACTTTACCGAAAGAACCAAGAAGATGAATACCTTCATATTTACCGGTTGCTCGGCAGAGTGGAATAATGCATCACGGTCAACACGGTAGACAGGCACAGACACAGAGACGAGGAGGAGGAGGAGAAGGATCCAAAGACAGCTGAAAATATGAAACAATTAGAGCAGTCTTCTTCACTAATTTTCAGAGTGGGGCCACTTTCGCCGATAAGACACTCATTTGAAACCATTGGGGCTTTGACAGCAGCACGATGACGATGATGATGATGATGGGGGTGTTTTCACTCTTTGTTTATTGTCGTGGGCCGCACGAAAGGCCACCAGGGGCCATGCAATGAAGGACACTGGATTAGATAATTACATTTGCAGGAGTTGACTTTTACATCAACAGTAACAATCTTGATTTGAAGCTTTCCTGACTGCAGGAATTAATAATATTTGGTTCTTTCGGTAAAGTCACGTAGGTAGAATAATAGCTAACCATGTGAGAGCAGAGTGTGATATTTGAAAACCGAAACTTAAGTTTTGCAAATGAATGTCTAGTGACACCCTAGTGCACTCGTACAGCTGTTTTTTTATTCCACTGCTGGATGAGGGCCTCCCTACGCCTTACAAGTTGTGAGGATTATCTGCACAAACTTCCCCACGCTGGTCACTGCGGGTTGATGAAGGGCATAGAGCATCGAAAGAGGTGCATGGAAGTACCGTACAACAACGGACTTTGTTACTCTGTCCTCTGCTGCCCACCACGCCCACCCAGTTTTAAATCGAGTCATTGATTTTGTAACATTTTCGAAATCCCTACATGCAAATATGCACACACGTTAACGTAGTCCATTGGCCACGGAAGAAATTGGAACGGCCTAAGGTAGAAAAACATAATTCGTACCAATTTCGTTTATACGGCGAATACAAGTGATTCAGAATCTTTCATTATCGTGGAGAAATCCGATTGACTATGAAGCTCTTTTTCACAGATGTCCAGTGAATTGCTTAACAAGCACTCACTTCAACCGGTGGCCAGATCATTCACTGTTCTTGGCCACATAAATAAACCAGAACCACTGAAGTTACGCCACCTCGAATGGCACCGACAAGAGGAATTTCTGGCCACGCGCTATGATATCTGAATGAATGTTGTGGTCTGTGAGCCACAGCAAACACATACAGTATATATATACACATATCTTGGTACCACTTGAGGTAGCCATACCTGAGCGGTGCCAACTTCTTTACATGGTCAGGGCGAGTTACATGAGCGCGACCGGTTTGGCCTCATTGAATGCTCGCGGCAGTGGTGTTGTCGCAAGCTCGCCATGATCCTGCTCACGAACGTGTGACCTCTGGCACACTGACGGCTTTGCGAGAGGCTGCGCCGTGACTGCCACCTCGCGGGGGCCTTCTTCACTCGCTCCCTTCCGCCACGGCCCAGACCCAGCAGAGCACTCGACGAGGATTTCGCATGACGGCCCTCCCTCCTCCTCCTACTGAACTGGGTTGTCGTACAGAGACAAAGATCCCCCGTGTAGCCTTCAAAGGATGTTGGGGCAAGTGCTGTTAAGCGCACACACACACACGCGCACATCATCTCACGACGTTTCGGCCACAACGCAAGCAGCCGTTGTGGCCGAAACGTTATGAGAATTTTATGTTATTATGGTTTATCTTTATTATTTTATTATTTCCCTTCTACGTGACTTTACCGAAAGAACCAAGAATATAAATCCATGCAGTCACGAAAGCTCTAAATCGAAATTTGGTCCAATCATTTTCTCTCAACATGTGAATAATGAAAGCCCAAATGAGCTGAACTTTCAAACTATTGCTACAAATTCTAGTTGGTTTTCTTTCTCGGAGGGGAGGGGGGAGGTTAAGTGGTGGCACAGCCGTTTGCGCACCGCTAAGCCAATGGGGGTTGATCCCCTGCCACGGCTAACATCACTGGCGTGTGATATCTGAACCGGTCCTGTGCAAGTCTCTTCTCTACCAAATCGCGCTGAACGGCGCGGTGCAAGTACGGCCACACAACCTCCCATGACTGGCACGGCGTGCGGATGAGGCCTTCATCCAGCGGTGGATTGCCAAAGTTGCTTGTTTCACGAGTACATCATTAATCAGACGTTTATTTACTTCAATTGTCACAGTCAACGTGTCAGCTGTACGTCTGTGAGCCCACTGCCCGAACACGCGTGCGTGCGTGCGTGACAACAACCACCCCGGTCTGTGTTGTTGACGATGATGCTCAAGATGCCCTCGCCCCCCAGCGTTCGTGCGATGTTTGTGAGCAGTCCGCGGAAGCCAAGGGGGGAGCAATCATCGCGAAGCGTTGGCAATTCCGCGCCCGTTGCGCGAGGTGGCGCGCAAGCACACCAGCACACAAGCACACGCACACACCCCGCGGCTGCGTGGAGACCAAGGGTGGCACAGTCGGGTTTTTTTACAATCGGGTTTAATTGTCTTTTTATATTAAACCCGATCATCTGAGATTGGGAGAAATCCGGTTTAATTGGTTCTAATTGCAGAACCGCACTTCGCCAACTTCTCAACGATGGGCTTCGTCCATTCCAAGCGAAGGAACTCACTGGCGCCCACGATTGTGGAGGAGAAGCTCGTGTTCATCAAGACCAACCTGCCCGCCGCATTCTACGACTACCCCGTGCCCGACGGCCCCCCCGAGTACGATAGCAGCACCGACGAGGAAGCAGCCTAAGCCTATCAGTTTCGTATTCATTAAACCAGGTATTAATATCCCGAAATCGGGTTTAATTGTATAAAAGAAAAAACACGATGCCTGCCGCTGGAAAAATCGGGTTTTTTGCACCCATGGTGGAGACAGTCACTCGCGGTTAAATGACAACCTGCAGTGGCAGTGTGGACACAGGGTGAGGGCTGTCCACTCATGCGTGATGACTCCAGGATAGGAGATTTAAGATGTGATGTCCTCCGCGGTATTTTGACTCTTAAAAAAATAAAAGCCATGCGTCATTCGACGCTGTTGCCCCAGACACATATTTGCCGGGATGTACGACTTCTGAAATACCGGCGGTGCTTAACTTCAGCAGGAACAAACCAGAACCCTGTTCCGGGAACTATTTTGGAACGCCGCATCCACATCACCAAAATCACACTGAGAGCAGTGGTGAGTCCATGCATTTAGTTTTAATAAACATATCCGTTTGATTATAGGAATACTGGGTGCCATAATATAGGATTATCATGAATAGGCGTGCCTTGTACCCGATTGGAGATCTGTGAAAAATAACTTAATCGCTCATCGGATTCCTCCAGTATAAATAAATATTCTGCTTCTAGTGGTAGTGCCTTACGCCGATAATCCGGGCTCCGAGACAGCCTCGCAGCGTTCCGAAACACCTCGAGTGAGAAAACGAAGCGCCGAGTGACAAAACCTTTTTGCGCGCGATCTCTGCCCGTACTTTGTTCAATTCAAAGCGAGCGGGCGTGGAGGGCGGGCGACTTGAACACACGGGGCGCGGTTTGACAGCTGCTGCTGCTGTTGCTGCTCGAGCGGTGAGAGTCTTTGAGAGGCGCTGAGCGTTTGGGATCCAACTGTTGCCTCCCTTCACGTCGAAAGACATCGCCTTGATGCCGGGGTGGGCAAGCCCATCTGTCGCTCTACGCTCGCGACAACCGCGGTGGGAGGGGAGAGCTTTTGTCGAGTTTATTCCGAGATAATTAATGAGTCGCCTGATAATTGCGTTACCATTGCGTGTCCGTGACCGCGGCATGCGGACGTGGAATTTCTCACTTTCACATCCTGCGGAACAGTGCGTAAAGTGACCTAGAGTGAAAATAAAAACTACGCAGTCTGTTCTCCTATAACGCCCGTGTTGTTTTCATGACGCGGATTGGATGAAACGCGACGAACGTATTACCGGGAACACGTTTTGTATCACGCGCACGCGAATTGGATAGAACGCGATCGAGCGAACGGAACGACGTCGCGCGAGTCGGAGGCAGCCGTTGCACGGCTGCCTCGACTTAGCGTCATCACACAAGGCAGTGGGATACTGCTGGATGCTTCTAGACGCTCCCCACGCACCTCAGTCTTTGTTCAGCCTGCGTACGCATCTCACGCGTTATCGCGGAGCGTGCTTTACCCTGTGTTGTATATCGTTTATTGTAACACGACTTTCACATAACGCGGTGTTCTTCGGGAAGGCAACTACTGCGTTATAGGATAACATACTGTACATTTAATTATTGGTTCTTTCGGTAAAGTCACGTAGAAGGGAAATAATACAATTATAAAATTATAATACAATAACATTGTCACACCTGATGATGATTGCTTGTGTTGCAGTCGAAACGTCGTGATAATTTTATTGTTTTATATTTTTATTATTTTCCTTCTACGTGACTTTACCGAAAGAACCACGAATATCAATCCCTGCAGTCACGAAAGCTTAAAATCAGGATTGTACATTATCTCCACACTTGTGTTTACTGCTGGGTGAGGGTGGCCTCCATGCTTGCATCGGTCATGGAGGTTGTCTGACCATACTCCACCACATTCGATGGTCAATGTGGTTTGGTGAATGGGGGGGGGGAGAGGTAGGACAGGTTCAGCTGTCACTCACCACGGATGTTATCGCTGTGGCCAGGAATCAAACTCAGGTTCAGAGCAGTGAGTGATAACCACTGCACCACCGCCGCTGCCACTCACAGGAGAACAGACATGGGCAGAATGATCGACTCCCACTCTCCCCCCCCCCTCCGATTGCATTCAATATGTCATTGAATCAGTTTTATTAATTTAAAACACGGGGGGCACCTCGCATGGGTTGTCGCCTTGTCGTGGTAGAGAAGCTTGTGTGTCTGCATGACTCAGGGAGCAAAGCCGGCGGAAGCCTGAGGCTCCCAGCAGGTCCAACCATGCCGGACTGGTCAAAGGGTAGAGGACAGACGAAATGGACAATCCCTGGTCCTCCAGGTTGGGGGTTGGGCGTCTGGCTAACAACCCCATACCGGAAAAAAAAACTTAATTGTTATGGAAACTGCAACAAGAACATATTTAGTACGTGACCACCAGGAGGTACCTAGCCACGAAACCGGCAGAATGACCCTCTCCAATCAAAGGCCTCAGAGGGACATTAGAAAGGTGAAATGGCGTCTCCTGGATCCAAAGCACCACATCACGATTGGAGCCCGGGACATACGTGCCATGCGCCAGACGTCCAAGACGGCCCAAGTTGTCCATGAGATGAAACGACGTCCCATTCAAGACCAACTAACGACCGTGGGGCCTGTCTTGGTGTGAAGCAGAGAAAGCTGCTCAAAGACCACCCGGCATGACGTGGGCTTGTTGCGGCCTTGTGCTCCACATGGAGCGAAGTGGAGTGAGATAATACACCACAGAGGGGTGACAAGGGCCCATTGCAAACAACAAATAGTCCACGAAGCCGGACGAGATATCTCCCTTGCCGGTACCACATGAGGTGGCTCAACTTCAGTGGTCACGGCTTCTCGACGTGTCCAACAACAGTGAATTACTCCGTGATCACCGCTTGAAAACGGTGACGGGGGAGTTATCAAATGCTCTGCTCCACTTGGCCGTATCAATAATACGTTGGCACCTCGGCTGGTGCCAATGACTGCCCTCGGCTCATGGACTGATACGGGGAATTGACGCAAGCATCGATGGTGACTCGACGCATCGTTCCACCCCCTCCGGCAGGTAATTATAAATTCAAGTAAGCCTGGCCTGGTGACGCGTCTCTCTCGGCGCGCGTCCCCAGCTCCGCTTCCGTTCTCGCGCATCGCAAAACGTCACCCACGTTCATCACGAGACACCGTCTCGTGTGTGCGCACGTTGAACTTCTTTCGCGCCGTACGTAGCCAACCGCGCTCATCGGAGGTGGTGGTGGGGGGGGAATGACAGCTCGTACAGTAATACCCCGGTTTACGTCGGGGGGGTGCGTTGCTGAAGGGTGCGGCGAGGCATATCGAAGCGACGTGAAATGAAAGCGGTTTACGGGGTAGGTGGTGGTGGTGGTGGAGGCAAAGGCTGAGAGGCGACGTGAGTGGGGTTGTGGCGACGCAAATCGGGTATCGGTGTTCATAATAAAGTGACGACGTATTGGCGACACGACGTAAAATGGTTGAGACGTGAACAGGGTTGTTACCGTAACAGAAACAAATCTAAAGGGGCTGACGTTTCAGACAATGGTCCTACATCAGAGCACACGGAGATGGGGGGGGGGAGTAGAGAAATTGACCGACTAGGAGCTGTAGCTTGCGCTGTGCGGCTGCCGTGAGGAAATCAGAATACATTTGAGGAAGTGGACAAATTAGCTTTGACACGTCATCCTTATTTTCAGTGAGTAACCATCAACTCCCAAACGAACCCTGAGAAAGTCAAAACAACGTTGCTGCGCTCAGACACGAAAGGACCCACAACGGAAAAGCGACCAGCAACACACAGCACTGCCAACATTGTCAACAGATACGATTGCGACGCTGTGTCTTGACACTAGCGAGGTTATCGCGAGAGTTCGGGAATGAAGAGGCGATGGGAGGCAATTCCGAGGCCCAAGTTCTCGTGGACCTGAAATTGTCGGGGCAAGCTGATACACAATGGGGGGGAATAACCGGGACATTAAAATCACCCGGAGCGAACGCAGAGACGGTGCACAGTCGATATAGCAGCGACCTCTTCTTTTGCCACCCATCACGTGACAGCCGTCGACGCAACAAAAATCAACAATATCAAGTAGGCTGACGTTTTGGGCGATGGCCCTTCTTCAGGGCAGAAAGAGAGAGCAGGGAGACTGACCCCTGGCTGGAGGGAGGTCACTCTCTGCGGACCATGAACATTTTATAGAAGTGTGTGACAAATGAACCAGCTTTGAGCTTGACATGGGAGCTGGGATTTTTTTTTAATCCCATTTAGCGGGCAGCAACTCTCATCAAGCAAACGCTCTGAGAGTTCAAACAAAGCAGGCACAACACAAGCTTTAACATTGCAATCACCCGACGGGAATTTCAAACATTTAGCATTCGATAGCCGAGGCCTCCCCCCCCCCTTCTGCACCGTGGCCGCCAATCCTCAGGTGCTGCCGCCGCAGCCACCGCCTCCTCCTCCTCCTCTCGCCAATCGCCACGGCAACGGTAGCCGTGGGGACGACGCGGGGATGGGGCACTCCACGCAGAGACTTTTATCTCAGATTGGATGGGCCGCCGGCGCCGAACGCGACGACCCTCCTGTTGCACATGAAAGGGGCGCCACGAGTGCTCGGGGTGGGGCGGGATGACGCCCCCGGCCGCTGGCACGGAACGGCGCATTGCAGAAAAGCGACACCGCCACCACCACCGCTGCCACTACCACCACCGCCA
>CM025627.2:10113628-10139575 GCA_014621495.2 Entosphenus tridentatus
ATTGGGTGTGCAGGCGGTGCAGCTGCACCGAGGCCCATGGATCGGAGGGGCCCAGGCTATGAAGCCGGGGTGGGAGGGGGAAATTGGACCGGGGTGCCCCATTTCATCCTTGCACCACCAGGACCCATCCAAACCACGCTAGCCGTAGCTGCGATCGGCCCGTCGGCAAACGCCACTCCATTACCACGGCGCTGTTGCCCAAAACCGGCGGCACACGACGACGATGCAGAGAGATCAACGACAGCAGGGACAGGTTTTTGCTGAGCTATTGTCACTTCGCAAAGTAAATCTCGCTGCGTGGCAGGGCCCCAACCACTGTGGGTGTCGTGGGTGTAGAGACGCGTTTAGATTTGATAGAAGACGACCACAACAGGTTGCGCCCCTGGTCAAAGCTATTCGTATGCGAGGTCGAGTTTTCGTCAGCACGATATATACTGTAGCATGGCAACATGCATTAGCAATTACCGGGTTCCTGTGCATCTGCAATGTGACCAACAAGCACCGGAAACTGTCCACTAGTAGGACAGCTGTGCAAAAGAGCTTCATAGCTCATCGGATTTCCTCCAAGATAAATGAAAAAAATTCTGATTCTGGACTTCTTCTTCACGTCGCGATCCCGCCTCTCTCGTTCTGTCCCAGCAACGTGATGGAGCAGCTGACCTCGCTCAAGTTCGTGCGCACAGACGTGGGCCGCTGCCGCGCATGGCTGCGCGTGGCGCTCAACGACGGGCTGCTCGCGTGCTACGTCGACTCGCTGCTGTGTGACGCCGCCGCTCTCGCCGACTGGTACGAGCCCGGGGCCCTCCTCCTCGACGCCGAGCAATCGCCGGCGCTGCTCGCCGCTCTGCAGGCGAGTGCCGTCAGCGATGTCCTTCCCCGCGACTCCGATTAGCGCGGTTGGCGGCACACGTGCGAAGTTCAACACATTTCGATTTAAAGCTTTCGTGACTGCAGGGATTCATCTTCTTGGTTCTTTCGGTAAAGTCACGTAGAATGGAAATAATAAAAATAAAACATAATAAAATATGGGGGTGGGGGGTATTATATTATTTAATTATGTTTTATTTTCATTATTTTATTATTTCCCTTCTACGTGACTTTACCGAAAGAACCAAGAAGAAGTTCACCACAGCGTACATACCTGCATGCACAGTGCCATCAGCAGCACATGCACCACAATCTGGAGAGAATTTTGGGAAGGGATATATTTATTGTTTTAAATGGTTTAAATGGTCCTCGGGACTGGATATGAGCAGCCCCTTCTGTGCGTCACGCGGCTCTGCGGTTTCTCTCCGGGCAGGGCCTCGACTCCGTCCGTTTCCAGCTCTCGTATCGCTCTGCGGCGCTCGACCAGTGGACGCCCGGCCCGCTGGCGCTGGCCGGGCTGTGCCCTGCCGAGGAGTCGCGCGAGACGGCGCACGCCGAGCCGCCCGTCGAGCCGCCCGTCGCCTTCGGCGCGACGGACGGGAAAGATGGCGACGCAGGCGGTCGGCGGGCTCCGGTCGGCTCGCCCGACGCCGAGCGGGTGACAGAAAGAGACCGGGGGGCTGATTCCACGTCCGCGGCGGACGGAGTCGAGGCGGAGCGTGGGAATCGTCGCGCGTCCCATTCGCAGATCGACTTGCCGGTCGGCGGGGGCGTCGCCCGGCCGACGGCCCGAGAGGCCACAGAGCCGAGCGGGGTTGCGATCGTGCCGTCGGCCTGCGATTCGGACTCGGCGGGGCCCGCGGCCGCGACCGGCCGAGCGGGAAGCGGGCGCGGAGAGAGCCCCTCGGCGGAGGAGGAGGCGACTTCGGTGGCGCGCCAACAGGAGGCACCACCCAAGGGAGCCGCGGAGAGCAACGGGGATTCAAACCCATTTTCGAAGATGCTCGCGTGGATCAAGGAGGCAGGGCTGGCAGGTAGCGACCAAGGGAGGGAGGCTTCATCCGCAGAGCCCCCAGTCACCGCGGATGAACGAGCGGCGCCTGACGCCACGGTGGAATTGCCAAGCTCCGCGGCGCGCGAGGCTGACGGCAGGGAGCAGAAGGTGGGTGGGAAGGAAGCGAAGGCTTCCTCAAGCGAGCCTCCCGTCAGCGTCATCGACCGGGCTCTGCCGGGGGGCGATCACCACGATGGAACGTTGGATGGCGCTCATAGCGGCGCTGAGTTGGAGCTTCCTTCTCCTCCACCGTCGGAGACGCAGCAGGGGACTGCGAATCCAGAGGCCACACGCGGCTCCGGTGAGACGATCGGGCCCTCGGATGTGACGGATCATCGCGAACGTGGACCCGAATTGTCTCCCAGTGTCGAGCGGCGGGACGAGAGAAGGGCCCATCCGTCGCAGCCACTCTTTATGGAATTTTCGGATTTGAACGAAGAAATAGATGGCGGCGACATTCTGTTCTCCAGACATCTGCAGAGTCATCCCAAAAAGAAGGCTAAAAAGCCGAAGAAGACAGCTCAGGGTGTGCTATTTGAAGATTCAAAGGGTGCAAAGGAAATGCCCTGCAAATCTAAATTGGCGGCAGACGCCAATACGGTTAATGCTGGGAAGCCAAGCCAAGCAAAGGCAGGGCCAAATCAATCGTCGGACTGCTCGAGAGAAAACAAAAATGTGAGCTTCTGCAAAGAACCGTGCCCTGACTTGAAAGTAAACTTGGGCAGCGATCGCGAAAGTCGCATTTCTTTGCCGGAAATCCAAATCTCACACATCACGCAAGGCGACTTCACAAAAAGTTCAGGTCAAGATGAAAACACCCCAGCAGAGCCACCGTCCCAGTCTCCAAGAGGCACCGGCGTCGTGGTGGAAGGAGACAACTCCCCGCCTCGAGCCGTGAACACAGGCGACAACGACACGGTCGACTCGTCGCGCAGCCCCAACCTCATCTCCGCCGCCGTCAGCAACATCGCTAAGGCCTCGGGGTGCCTGCCCACCAGCGACTCGAGCGATGACGATTTCTACGGCCACTACCGGGACGGCTCCGGCGAGGCGGAGCCCCTCGGCGGGCCCAGCGGCGCGAGGATCTCGCGGACGAGCGCGACGCGGAAAAGCAGGAAGGTCACGAGGAGGAGGAAGGAGCTGTGTCCGACCAAGGCGGCCGCCAGGGCCGGGGGGATGGCGGTGCCGGCGGCGGTAGCGGCGCTACTCCAGGACGTCCCAAACCGGCACCAGGGCGGCCGCTCGTCCTGCTCCTCCATTGACGACGACGACATCATGGTGGTGGTTCACAGGAAGAGCCAGGGTGAGTGCAGGCTGAGGCCCGTGGAGGCTCGTGTCCGCCAGGTGGAGGAGGCTGTAAATTCCGGTTTCAGGCGACGCCTGCAGGTGGATTCGTTGACGATTGGTATACAAAGGCAGCGTGTGATTGCTTGTTGTTGATGATAGTGGTTGTGGTGTTGGTGGTGTGGGGAGCGGTAGTGCAGCGGTTAACGCGCTGAGCTACGAACCTAACAACCCGAGTTCGATTCCCGCTCACGGCCAACACCAGTGACGATTAACCTAACCGGTCCTGGGCCTCCCCTAGGTCGACTCGGCCTCAAAATGAGTACCTGGTGCAGTGTGTAAACATCGCCACGAGGGAGACAAAGGCGGCCGGGCGTGGTGTTGGCCACCCACCCCCTCGCGAGCCGTGCCGGGACACGTCACTAGAAGGGAAGATGGCCGACGGTCAAAGTCGATCACGGAAGTGGCAGCCAAGGAATGTAACGGCGTCCAAGTGGACGTCCGCTGAGGGAGATGCGGCGATGAAATCAGTTCGCGTGTGGGTGCTTGGCGGACCGTCGCATCGCAGGATCGCGAGAGCTGGTGGCGCCTTGTGGGGAAGCCTTAATCTGGCAGTGGATCGACCATGGCACGGTGATGATGATGATGACGATCATTTATTTAGCAAACCTCTATTTTCTAAAGGAAAAAAATTCAATTTCTGACATTGAGCATTCCCAAACTAATTAGATCGCATGATAATCCGATAGAAAGGGCCGGGTTGTTCCCTCTCCCTGCTCGTAATTAAAGCACGAGGGGACACGCACTCACCAAAGGGAGCACCAGAGATGAATTTTCGCTCAGTATTTCAAATAGCTGATTCTCTGAATGGAACGTCACTTATTATTATTATTATTATACCTGCTGTTTATTGAGAAAACACCGGGATAATGGTTTTAGAATTTTTTTTCTATGACAATCAAGAGGCCGGGCATTGTGCGCCTTTAATTATGCGTCGGGTTTCGTTTGGGCGTTAAAAAAAAAAACGCGTTCATAAAAGCATAAAAGGATGGCCGGCGCTTGTTGTCGTGGTGGAACGGAAGAGTGGGAACGGAGTGAAACTGCCCGGATCAGGAATAATTAAAAAATAATCATATTAATACTACGGGTGGAACGGTGGCTCAGTGGTTAGCGCACTGCCTGTGCTTTTATTATTGTAGTTTTTTTCTTTAGAAAGTAGAGGTTTGCTAAATAAATCATTGCCATCGTCACCGTGCCATGGTCGATCCACTGCTGGATGAAGGCTTGCCCTAACCCACCTGAGTTCGATCATTTAATCGGCCACAGCCAACATCAGTGGCGAGCGAATATCTGAACAGGTCCCTGAGCCTCACCCGTCACCAATTTGCACATACCAGCATGGTGAGGTATGGTCAAACAACCCACACCGCTGGCAGTAGCAGCAGTGGATTGCTATGGACTATACACATATGATTATGATCGTGATTTACCACCTCACCCAAGTAAGCTTCACTGAGTGTCAAGAATTCTCCTGGGAGTATCCTGTATTTGGGTGTCTGGATACTTTCGTGAATCAGTGCTGCGTGGGGGCGTAAACCGGAGTGCCCGGAGAAAACCTACACATTTGAGGAGGGTAACAATCAAAGCACTGCACATGCACACAAAGAAAATCCAGTACCAGATATTCTCAGTCACTATTGGCAACACTAACCAGGCTGAACCTCTGCTTGGCTTCTGAGATGTGAAGAGATCAGGAAGATTGAGGGAAAAAAATGTGTCTTTCGATAAAACATATATATATGCAACAACAAAATTGCGTGTTCGTAAAAGACGCTCTTTAAACGTCACAAGAAATGCTCGCTTGAAACTCAGTTCCATTCTATTCTTGCTCATGGCAATAAGTTAATGAGATGAATGCTAATGCCGAGGTCTGCCAGCCAGGATGAGAGGGCTGTTTCAGGAGAGAGTTTGTGTAGTTTTGCTCTTTTTCCATCGATACATTCGAAGGCCATGTCTGATCAGTTTCTGACCCTTAGCAGGGCCTTTTGGAGGCATTTTGCTCCACTGATCAGATCTGGATATGAATTAGCGACGTCCATTTCGCCCAGATGACGGTATTAGTTGCCCAGGACATCTGTGAAAAATTGCTTTATGAGACCATCGGATTTCTCCGGTAAAAATAAATATGCTAATTCAGATTGTTGTGTTTAATATGACATGAAAACACACAAAAGGTAGGCCACCGCGAGAAGGCTACCCCTCCCCCACCACCCTTTAAACTCAGTGGCGATTATGTGCACGAATAACAGCCGGGTAATATTAATACCTACGATACAAAAAATCACTCGGTATGCACCCAATCTCGTCAGACCTCAGTAGGTGTTGCCTCTACTCGTGGTAGTTACAGTCAGAACGAGTGTTATACTGGATGTGGCATGCTGTGTACGGAAATATTTTCCGGGACACTGAACCAGACAGACCCAGCTGAAATCCATCCCTGGCTTCAGAGATATGCAGAGGGCAGCGCAGCAAAAATCCACTGTTGTACCAAACTTCTATGCTCCCGCATCTACGCTCCCCGCTTTCATCAACCCGCCCCTGACCGGCGTGGTGAATTATGGTCGGACAATCAGCACCACTAGCCACACGGCGCATAGTGGAGTGACGAGAAGGGGCTGTGAACTTAGAATACTACGCAACGCGGTTTGCATCTGTCGTCCGATCGTTACCATGTACGCCAGCCCGTAAGCAGAGCACCACGTGGCCACTCAACACGTGTCTGAGCGATCTAATGAGAGGCTCGTTAATCTGTAGGGGTGGGGGGGGACTCCCGTTTGTGTCACCGCTGGCTTGAAGACCTCTTCAGGGGCACAGAAACTGGGGGAGCAATGGGACTTGCATTGTGTTGCTCTGCTTTTTCATGATCCTTTCTGCCAGGCGTGACGACAATAAATAGGCACATCAGTGTTTTGTTAAGCCGCCTTCAAATTCATTAAAATAAAAAAACATAATATGAATATGATTAATTGGAAATGGATCGCAGAGCCACGCTGTTTTTGCCTTATCTTTGCTCAATTATAGCACGGTCCTACACCGAGAGATTTTGTTTTGATAAGCGTCCAATAATGGCTCGAAAGGAGCAATTTGCAGGAATTGTTTTGACGGCTTTTTGAATTGTAAAACGGGCAATTGATTAAATATTTTGCTGCTAATTAAAAAAGCATTGATTCATTGATTGTCATCCTTTATATAGCCAAGTGAAAGCCCAGTGTCATCCATTACTGCTGTTGGAAGACAGACCGGGCTCACAGAAGCCACAGAGATGTGTCATTTTTCAATATCAAGGTGCTGGCCATTTTCAAAAATGTTCGGCTCGGGCTATAATCTGCTGTACAGAATGGCCTAATTTTGTGATAAATTATGTGATAGGGCACGGTCTTTAATTTCCACTCTGCAGCTGGCTTCACATTTTGGTAATTCACCATCATTGTCCTAATTCCCATAGCAACGTAGGTCCCATTGCCCAAAACGTCACCTATAATATATTTGTTTCCCTCTCCGCACCATGGCATTATTGACAAATGCGTTGCATTTCTGCCACGGGTACAAAAATAGGCAATTCGGTGAAAGGTTATTTGATTCTCCGCGTAGCTTTTCACTGAATCCATTTATCGCGCGGCGTGCGCGTCCGCCGTTGGATAGGAGGCAGGTGAGCAGCTGTTGCTCAGGAGAGCACAAAGCCACCCATCTCTTTCGGTAATCACGCTGTCATCTTGCGGTGCATTGTGGGAATGACCGAATCACGGCCGTCGCTAGGGCTCCGTGATTCTGGCGACCTCCTTCCCCTGGGATTGTGGCAGCGTTGCCCAATCACAGAGGTGGGAGGGGGTCAGCGACAAAATGGAGTGGCTGGAGTTTTACCAGGTGGCTCAGAGTTCAAAGCGCTGACCTGACGTGGTATTAACCCTCGGAGCTACCCAGCCACGTCTATTGCGTCGTCTGTCTTACACAGACAACATGGGTCGTCGGAAGTAGATGGTTGCGTTACATTGCCAGGGTCCGCGTTAACCCGCGGAAGGTCAAAATGTCAGATTGATAAGGGTCCTCGATGGCTGGGTGGGTGAGAAGTCGGACAGCGGAGCCGGCATCGTTGAGAACCTGGGTTAGAATCTGGGTTTCAGCCGCCTGCCACTCAGCCAGGGTCCTCAAGTGTAGCGGCCTCGTGGCGTCAGCCATAGAATTCCTGCTCAGAGAATTCAGTTAACTGGTTTGCACCCAATAATCTTAGAGCAGGGTGTGTGAAAAAGTGTGACCCTTGTTGCCTTAAAAAGGCCGCTGCAATGATTTTCATGAGAAATCACGTGAGAAATGTGTTTTTTTGTAGACCAATCTCCGACACATACAGTGCATTTCCCTCTGAGGTTTTCAAATGGATTCTTAATTTAATGGCAAAACGCCGCGCGCATAATTGGAATCAATTTTGTGTCTTCGGGGTTTGGGAGGGAGAACAAGAAAATTGAGGGAACAGGATGTTCTACTGATGGATCACGAGAAGGAGAGATGAGAACAAGGACTGGTGTGGTGTGCGATAAGAGGGTCCCAATTTAGTTAAAGGGAAAAGTGTTCAAGACGGTGGTGAGGCCGGTGCTGTTGTATGGAGCCGAGTGCTGGGGCACAATAAAGAGGGAAGACCAAGCGATGGCAGTGACAGAGATGAGGATGTTGCGGTGGATGTTGGGTTTTAACATGGAAGGACAGGCTGAGAAATGAAGAAGTGGTAGAAATCGCAGAGGATACGAGAGAGAATAAGGCTGCTGTGATTCGGTCATGTTGAGAGACGACGGGAAAATGATGTGGGTCAGAAGGTGCAATTAATGCAAGTGGAAGGAAAGAGATCAAGAGGAAGGCAGAAGGAGAGGTGGCGGTGATGTAGTGCGATCAGACCGTGGTGGCCGGAGGAGCGGAAAGAGAGATGGCGCAGGACAGGACAGCGTGGAGAAGGTTGGCAAGGGCAGTGGACACCCCCGCGTGAGTGGGACAAACGCGTGGAAGAAGGGTGTTCTGCTTCCCCTACGTAAAAAAAGAAACTCTCCAAACTTCTGCTTGAGAAACCTGGCACGCTTTGAGCTATTATACAGATATATTACCCATCTTGTGGCGTGATTTAAAAATGTAACATACATGTAAACTGTAGACAAAAACTTTATGTTTGTTTGAAAGTATAGAAAATGCTCTTTATTAATGGCAGGAAACGTTATTGAGTCTCAGGACTCTCTCTTAAGAGCGTCCTGCATTGGGATGTTTGGCTGATTCTATCCATGAGTGTTTGGCGTGTTGGAGTAAATTGTTGGACCTGCACTAAAGATGATAACGCGTTGAGCTCTGCACAGATCAATTCAATAATCCACGTTTCTGTAATTCCATTTTCTGGCCTCAGAGCTCACCGGGTTTGGGAGTTTCACAAATTGGCGTGGGCCACGAACCGCTTGCCACAGTCGCCAGCAATAAAAAGACGCAGCCATGTGACTGACGGGTCTATCAATTAGAGCCGAGGCTTTAGTCGAGAACATGGCTATCCACATATAAATTCACCAGTAAAAAACCCCGCACAGATGATGCGGGCTGATCAAACAAACGAGACAAATTCCGAGCTATTGGCTCACTGCCTCGGAGAGACGAGGCAATTCTTGGCAATGGATGCATTTTTTTTGCCGACATAAAAGATCGAGTGACACGCCAACAACAAACAATAACAAAACCGGGACAGAGTGGGGGGGGGGGGCCCTCCGAGAGGCGCCCCGGGCCCCCCCCCAGAGGCCCCCTTTGTGTCGCCGGGAACAGCCAGCAGCTCACCAATAGCCCCCTGCGCAAGCACGGCCAATGTGCCGCACGCTGCACGCCCCGTGGGCTAATTAGGAGTCTGAGAGGCTTTAAGTGAGGCCGCAAGCTGGGCTCTGAAAGCTCCATAAGAGACGGGGGCCTCACAATCCGCCTCGATTTCGAGTGCTTAATTTTCTTTCTCGTCCACGTCTAGCTACCTCTCTCCCCTCTCTCTCTCTCTCCCACTCTCCCACTCTCTCTTTCTCTAATCTAACAAATGACAAAAAAATACATTAGTTTATTTCATCAGAAGGCAAAGCAAATGGAAGTAAATTGCGCCGTCTCGGTGAAAAGGCCGCTAATCAAACTTAAAAAACAGCTCTCCTCTCCACCGCCGGAGCGCCTAAAAGGACGGGACGAGCATTCTGCCAGCGAGGCCGCTGTGGTTACCAAACACAGACGATGATAGCAGCAATACAAATAATAATAATAATAAAAAAATACGTGACAACAAAGGAGGAAAAGAAATCACCTCCGTCGTCTTGGTTCTTTCGGTAAAGTCACGTAGAATGGAAATCATAAAATAATAAAAATAAAATATAATAAAATAATTCTCACGACGTTTCGGCCACAACGCAAGCAGCCGTCCTCAGGTGAAGAACAGGTCTGTCGGGAAGACAGAGTCTGTCTTCCAGACAGACCTGTTCTTCACCTATTATGTTTTATTTTTATTATTTTATCATTTCCATTCTACGTGACTTTACCGAAAGAACCAAGAAGATGCATCCCTGCAGTCACGAAAGCTTTAAATCGAAATCACCTCCGCTTGCAAAGAGCTTCACTCTGGCCGATGACGACACTGGCAAGGCACTCTTCCTCCCTTCTGTCTTGGGGCCTCGGGGCTCATTACTCTTTGGTTCTTTAGGTAAAATCGCGTATAAAGAGAAAATAATAAATTAAATAATAGTATGCTAGTATTGCATTTATTATTTCACGTATAAAGAGAAACTAATAAATTTAATACTAGCATACTATTATACGTGACTTTACCGAAAGAACCAAAGAGTAATTCCTGCAGTCACGAAAGCTCCGAATGAACCTCGGGGCTCATGTTCGCCGAACATCTTTCAACGCATTCCCGTGAAAGGGCCATAAGCGTCAGCGATGAGGAACCGCCACGTCGTAGAGTGGCGGTGTTTGCTGCTCTCTCTCTCTCGATCGACGCCAACTATTGTACGGCACAGACCTCAAGAAATCGATCACATTTCTAGGGCTGCTCACATCTCTTTCCTTTGGGTTTTTTGTTTGCTTAATATTTTTAAAGCTTACATTTTTATTTCGTCCTAAAATATCTCACGGTCACTCTCCGAGTGTGTGTGTGTGTTGTACCGCGGGTTGTTTGGCACAAAATCCGACGTTTCGCTCCACGTTCTGGGAGCTTTTTCAGGAGCTGAGTGGAGTGAGTCTTTCTTCGCGGTCGCGCTGGATGTGTTTCCGGGCAGCACCGCGTGGAGCACGCGTTGTGAAATGCTGGGTTTGCATGCTCCTGGGTTTGCATGCAGGCACAGCCACTTGTGATTTAACCGCATTCTCACTTTGGAGTGAGTTGATGATCTCGACAAATTTAGCCATAAATTCAGAACGTAAAGTTAAACAATATCAGACGATCCTATAGTTTAGTTTTTTCACAAAATTTGGCGTTTTTTTTCCTGCTCAGAGAATTATATATTTTGGTTTTATTAAAGGGTTGGGCCACAGTGTCGATGAAGAGGCCTGTTGATGAGGTTTCATAAGTAGTTCTACAAAGTCACCTTGCAGCCCCGTTCTCTGACGCGAAGTGGTGCCATCTGCGAGCGTTCCGACTGGACGTGTCTCCATCGCGACACCAATGGCATGATCACGCGTGAGAGAGAACGGAAACAAACGGATGCCTAAAACGTAGGCTCTGATTCGTTTCCACGTGTTAAGGGGCGCCAGGGTGGCGAAATGTTAACTACCTCACCTGGTATGCAGGAGGTCATGGGTTCAATGCCGACCCTGACACCTGCTGTATATTTCGAGTTTGCGTGTCTCTCTCATCGTGGATTTTTCTCCGGGTCCTTCGGGTTTTCCTTCCGCATTTAGAATCAACTTGTGTTTAGATGTATTTAGCTGCTCTAAATTTCCACACGATGATAAGCCACTTCGTTGAGCTATCATTTGTGATAGCCAGGTCGCTTATGAACAAAATAGCTATAAAGCTCAGTAGGTCTTGTCTGGTAAAAACAAAATAAAGTTTAATTCTAATCGGTTTAGTTTACATTGCTGAGAGCAATTCCTGAACAAAAATCTCACAGCCCATAGAGAGAAACGTCAAACATTGTGCCAAACAATACGATCCATAAGTTAGATTCCATACGAGTTAGATTCCAAAAATGAGATGGGGATGCCATACTTCTAGGGTTGCCACCTCCTCTGGGTTTGACCCGAGTTTGACCTGGGCAGGCCAGGAACCGTCATCTGTGTTCAGGTGGCAGTCGTTGTTTTGTGCAGAGATCTGGTACCGGTGTCGCTGTGTTAAACTTTATTCCAGTCTACTGCACAGTTTTGAAAGACCTTGCCTACCTGAGACAAACATCCGCGTGTGGTCAACCGTGGGAAAACGTGGTGATGACCGCAACACAACACGTCAACGAGCGCGAAAACCCACGTGGCGGCGGCGGCGGCGGCGTCAGTCTCGCGTTTACCTCGTTGCGTTGAGCGCCGTGTCGTCCGCGTCGCTGTCGGCAGGAGGAGCGGAGGACCCGTTCGGGGGCGTGCGCAAGATGGGCCTGCTGCTCAAGCGACGACGCATGAAGACGTGGAAGGAGTACTTCTGCGAGCTGACCGCGTCCGAGCTACGCCTCTACCTCCCGGACGGCCGAGCCGCCGACAACCCCGCGCCGCCGCCTTCGCCGGTCGACCCCGCCGCCCCCGCGGGAGAGGCGGCGCGCCCTTTCGACGGCGCTCCGGGCGAGAGGCCCGGCCACGGAGCGGTGGCGGTGTCGCTGAACGACGGCTACGTCCTGCACAAGGCGTACTCGCTGCGGCTGTGCCAGAGCGTCGCCCTGCTGGGCCTGGCCAAGCTGTCGGTGTACGCCGCGCCGGCCGACTGCCTCGAGCTGAGCTTCGCCGGACAAAAGCTCTTCTTCCAGGCGGGCTCCGCCGACGATGCCGAGGACTGGGTGGAGAGGCTGCGGGAGGTCCTGCACGAGATGGGGCACCGCGCCGTGGATGAGTGACGGCGTCTCAGTCGTGAGACGCTGCAGGCGAGCCTTCGACGCTTCGGTCTGGCCTGATAGTACACCTGGCCTGGCACACGCGCCATCGTGATGTCAATGCCGGTTCGTGGCAAATGGCGGTTGTTGTAGGTGGTGCTGGCTGGTGGTGCTGGTGGTGATGTTGATGATGATTTTGGCTGGTGGTAGTGGTGTAATGATGGTGGTGGTGGTGATGGTTGAGGTTGTGGTCATTGCGGTGGTGGTGGTGTTTGTTGTTATGGTGGTGGTGGTGTTTGTTGTTGTGATGGTGGTGGTGGTGATGGTTGAAGTTGTGGTCATTGCGGTGGTGGTGGTGGTGTTTGTGACAGTGGTACATGCAAAACAAGCAGAAACCTCTTGGGACAAAAATAGACTCAGTGACGTTTCACTGGGTGCACAAGCACATGTACGGCAGCCTTCTGTCAATCCACTGCTGGATGAGGGCCTTCTCACGTCGCGGCTTGTCGAAGGCAACGAGCGTAGACTTTGGAGCACAGAAGTTCACTACTTGACAACAATGGATTTTGCTGCACGGCCCATTGCTGCACGCAACGGGGGCTACCTGTGGGATTGTATCCAACACACAGTTGCTGTTTGCGCCGGGTGTGCTCGTGGTGGTGGTCGTGTGGTGGTGGTCGTGTGGTGGTGGTGGTCGTGGTGGTGGTGGTGGTCGTGGTGGTGGTGGTGGTCGTGGTGGTGGTGGTGGTCGTGGTGGTGGTCGTGGTGGTGGTGGTCGTGGTGGTGGTGGTCGTGGTGGTGGTGGTGGTCGTGGTGGTGGTGGTCGTGGTGGTGGTCGTGGTGGTGGTGGTGGTGGTGGTGGTGGTCGTGGTGGTGGTGGTCGTGGTGATGGTGGTCGTGGTGGTGGTAGCTCATGCAGGGGTCGTCACGAGCACCAGACTTTGAACATGCAAGGATAGGAGGTGGCCAGGAGATGGCAGTGGAGCAAGTATGATGATCACCTTCTACCTGTAACATAGACAAAGATCCCCCGAGTAGCCTGAACAGACCTGTTGGGGCAAGTGCCGTTAGCACCCACGATGGCCGGCACGGCTCGCGAGGGGGTGGGAGGACAGCACCACGCCCGGCCGCCTTTGTCTCCCTAGTGCACAACTCACCAGGTACTCATTTGAGGCTGAATCGACCTAGGGGAGACCCAGGACCAAGTCAGATAATCGTCACTGGTGTTGGCCGTGAGCTGGAATCGAACTCTGGTTGGCAGGTTTGTAGCGCAGAGTCGTGCTAACCTCTATAACTACCGCTGCTCATCTATCTACGGATATCCACACAGACACGTTGTTAAGAGTTATACTCAAGGTATACTGGAGGTTGGGGGAGAGACTGTCAGGCGCTACAGATTCCTCCAACTAATGAAAATATAAATCAAGGAAATGGTCGAATTTCCCAAGCGGGACACTCGTAAGAGGGCATCTTGAGACTCAGCAAAGCCTCACCTGGGCAAAGCCTCACCTGGGTAAATCAACGACTAGGGGACTCAAAGACGACGGTGATCGTTATGGGGTTGGCTTCGTGGATGATCTCTTTATTTAGCATCCCTCCCAGCAGTGACATCACACAGTTGTTGTACGAGTGCCACGTCATGATACAGGCAGCTCTCCGTTGAGAACTGTCACGACTCACTCTGCACCACCCCGTGTGGATGTCCGCGAGCGATGACGTCACGCGAATGGCACACCTTTCGTACGGCCTGCACGACAATCAAATCCACATTTTCCAACGTCAGATTTGGAATATTGCTAATTCAATAAAGAAAAGCTGCATTTATATGCTTGGTTCTATCGGTAAAGTCACGTAGAAGGGAAACAATAAAATAAAATAAATATTTTTAAATTACTTTTTTTATTATTTTATTGTTTCCCTTCTACGTGACTATACCGAAAGAACCAAGAATATTAATCCCTGCAGTCACGAAAGCTTTAAATAAAAAAGCTACATTTGTTCCAGTGTTATATTTTTTGGTGTGCAGTCTTTCATTGGTGGCCAAGGTGAGACCATCAACTCGAGACTCTTGAAGGCATGGGTGGCCTCGATGAAACGTGGCCGAAACCTGGATTCAAACCCAAGACTCTCAGCAGTGCTGGCACAGTGTTAGCCCCGTGCGCCACCTTGCCACCCTAAATGGATGACCAATCTCACACATACACGCACAATCTTAGACACACGTGCGCGCGCATAGGGCACGTGTGTAGGAAGATGTCCTTGTTCAAAGATGGGGTTTGTGCAAAAGCTTAGCAGAGTTAAAAGGTCAGATTGATAGGGATTTCCCAATTGTCTTAATTGCAAAACCCACCTACCAGGACTGTTTTATATCTCCCTCTCAACCTCGATACTTCCCGAAGGTCTGATGTCCCTTTCAAATAAACACGTTGTTACTTTTAAACAGCCTGTTAATTTGTGTGTATGTTCACTGAAGCAATAAATGTGACAAGTTACTTCGATTCCAAGTCCTTCTGCGTGTGCTGGTTATGCTCTTCTACTGGTACTATACATAGCTATGTATATGTGTATCTAATCACTGCAGGACATCTCAGTGGGGCACCACGGTGGCTAGGAGATGTTAACTACATCGCCTGGTATACAAGAGGTCGTGGGTCCGATCCCGACCCTGACGCCTGTTGCTTATTTTGAGTTTGCGTGTTCTGTCCGTGGTCAGGTGGATTTTCCACGTGACAAGCCACTCCCTTTAGCTGTTATTCGTGGCCAGGTCGCTTCTGACAATAGAGCTATATCGCTCAGTCGACCTCACCTGGTGAAATATAAATTGTAGTAGGGTACACTGAGCTACTTTGACATCCCTTGTCCCTTCCCCTCGCTACGACTTCCTTATCTTCCGTCTACAAATGCAGCCGACTAATTACGCTGCTCAACACGGGATTAGCGAGGACCTGTCTCCACCATAATTGTGCCATTAATCCCGAGCAAAGAGGGCACTCGCCAAATGGCAGAGCCCTCAAATTAAACAATCGCTTGGCCAAACCCACGACCGCGAGCCCAGAGCCCCAACGCTCGCAGCCGTGACCATAGCTGGGTTGCAACCCTTGACGATGGGCGCCTTTAATTTTCAACTGTAGATGAAAAACCGGGACATGTTTTACAAATTAGCCGAGGTCTTGTTACCGAAACTGTGCGGGGATATTCTGAAGAAAAGTTCGGCGCAAATGCCCGCCAGAGCTCAGCAGCGGATCAATTCCTGCCGCCGAAGCACAGACGCCAGACAATTCGCGGGGCTGTCCGGCTCAAACCGGTACAGGTGGGCAACCCAAAGAACGTCGTGGGATTGGTTCGTATTTTATCTATTTTTCGAATGTCCCCCGTGAGATGGAACGCCTCTCGTTTGCAAGGGGTTCTCCTGGGTGCCGAGTGACCCATCCATGGCAAGCACGTGACGGCACGCGTTCACACTTTTCAAATCTGCATGATAATTGTCTACTCGACGGTCTCGTTTAAGTTAACATCGCATCAAAATGACGGTGGTAAAGATTCCACCCTCTCCCAACACCCTCCTCCACCTTTACCCGTAATTCAATAACTTATCACGATAACTACGTCACGACTTTCGTCGAGAATTCCAACTCTTTTTTTTTACTTTGCGGCGCATCGCGGCTGCACGGATCACACGAACTAATTACGCACAATATACACACACACGTGTAGATACACGTCCATTAACCGCACGCACGCATCGATGCATGTGTCGTGAGCGTATGCATCGAGTCTACTTCTTCCATAGTAACGCCCCTATCAGAAACAATCTTAAATTGTTCGTAGAAAACGTCTCGCTAGGCAATGCTAAGCACTCTTGTGCGTGGATGGTGCTGGGGTTGGCTAGCACGTAGGCTCCTGCGAGGAAACGCTATCATCAGATAGTAGCACAGCAACACTCAATATCGTCCGTGCGCCCCTCCCATCATCAACCCGCACGAACCAGGGCGGTGAAGTATGGTCAGAGGAACCTCGCGACCTGGACGAGCGTGGTGGGGAGAGCCTTTCAGATGGACTTCTGCGCACATTTAAATCATCTACATTGAGAACTCAATTCTTTAGAACTGCTTTTTGTGCTTAGTTTGTTGTCCTTCCCCCGGCGCCTCCGGTCAGCACGGTTGGCTACGTACGGTGCGAAAGAAGTTCAACTTATCTACCTCCAACAGTGGCCTGACAAAGGGGCGGTGTACGTGTGCGCACGCGTACATATTTCACACATTGGTTACGATTTTGGCAGACGGTGAATATGATGTTGATGGGGCCCACCGACATGAACGTCGGCGCCAGAGGAAAGGCCGAATGGTTTGAGTCGGGGCGGTGAAGAAAGCGGCTTCCAAACACCCTCTCTCTCCTCTGTGACCACAGCTTAATGCTCGCACACACCACACACACACACACCGAGACACCCTCATAGTTCAACATACATACGCTAAACACGATTTCTCGAGGGCAGCCTTGTTTGGTCGGCGTGTGACACCGAAAATACTAAAAAGAATGAAAAATACAAAAACGAAGTATCCCCCGCCCCCATAGTCTTAACAGACTGTTGGGGCAAGTGCTGTTAGTGAGCACCTATGAAGGCCGGCACGTTACACGAGTGGGTAGGTGGCCAGCACCACGCCCGGTCGCCTTTGTCTCCGCAGTGGCGATGTTTACACATCACACCAGGTCCGACTGCAACTACTAGATGTGTCTGCTTAGGGTTGTGATGTAAAGACCGCATCTGAAACAATACAAATTGGGATCGGATTATCTCGCATTGACCTGCAGCTGCCACTCAAGACGCTGCACACAGAGTGGTTAACATCACAATATCATAATAATTATTATTACAGCTTACATAGCACCTTTCATGAAATCTCATGAAGATAGGATAACACCATTTGGGTCTTTCGGTAAAGTCATGTCGATAGGTTCAAAGAAAATAACAAAAATAACAAAAACAATCTACGACGTTTCGATCGCAACACAAGCGCTCGTCATCAGGAAGAGGGGATTCGCTTCTGAAGGCAAACTGTTTATAAAGGTTTGAAATGGGCGTAACCCAAATGTCAGCAGCCAATGTAAATGTCAGCGGTGGGCAGCGGCCGTGACGGTGGTGGGTTTTCCCACCAATCAAAGGGCTGCCCAGTAAAAATTGGCATGATAGTATTCTTGGGTTTTTTCGGTAAAGTAACGTAGCTAAATTTTGTTAAATTTAAATTAGTAAAAGTAAGCGCGCTGTGACGGTTCCACCTGAAGACGGAAGCTTGTGTTGCCTCCGAAACGTCGTGATTTTAATTTTATTTTTTATTTTACTTTTATTCATTTAAATTTTTATTTTTTTTACCTACGTGACTTTACCGAAAAAACCAAAGAATATTAATCCTTGCAGTCACGAAAGCTTCAAATCTAGAATGGCATGATAGTGTAAGATCGTTGAGAGTCCTACACAGCGGGCACCCTGAGGTGGCTATGTCAATGTGAGAGATTAGCATGTTAACGACATAACAGCCGGTCACAGGCAGAGGCCTCACTCTTCAAGGGAGTCATTTCAGGCTGAGTCAACCTAGGAGATCAACGACCAGACAAGGTTCTGACATCAATTTCCGCGAGTAGTGTGTTGTATGTCCCAGCAAGGAATCGAACCCAGGTTTCTCGTGAATGTGTGCACTGCAAGAACCACTACGCCACCACTTTCCATGCAACACGTAACTCAACACGCAGAAGATCCCCCACGTAGCCTTAGTGACCGGTGGAGCAAAGTGCTTTTAGCGAGCACCTATTAACGTTGATGTGGTTATGGTGCAAGAGGTGGTGGTGTCACCAACACCATGCCACAACCCCACACACCTTTGTCTTCCCAATGATGATGTTTACAGCGACGCAACCGTTACTCGTTTAAGGCTGAGCTGACCCAGAGGAGGCTCAATTAAAGTATCAGACGCCACTGGTGTTAACCGAGGCTGAAAATCGACCTGCCGGGGTTTAATAGCGCTTGGGTGCCAACTCGCTCGGCTTGCGCAGACAGACGTGCAATCCCACGCATGTCGTAGCATGTTTGTAAAACATTCTCCCAGAGCCGCGTGTGAGGCATGTGTATCTCGCGTGTGCGTATCCGTGGCAGGTCACCCTGCCCTGCCTCTCAGCTGATGAGGGGTCTCAACCCACAATTTGTATCCATTCCTTAAGGTCGTTAATCACGTAATTATGTTGGCATATGTAATCTGTATTGGGGTTTTTCCTGCAGTAAACAAAGACTCTAATTAGAGTCGTGTTTTTTTTCTGATGGCCTGGTTTGTGTGAGCGTGCATGTGTGAGAACACGTGCTTGCTAACACCACTTGCACCAACAGTCGATTCAGGTTACAAAGGTGATATTTTTTTGTGCAAGTGGGCAGTGGTGGTGTCGCGATTAGCGCACTGCGCTACGAACCCGGCGACATGGGTTAGATTCCCGCTCACGGCCACCGGCATCGATGACGATTTTCTCGAACCGGTTCTGGGCCTCCCCTAGATCGGCTCAGCCTCAAATGAGTACCTGGTGCGGATACGGAAGCATCGCCACTAGGGAGACAAAGGCGGCCGGACGTGGTGCTGTGTAGGTGAATGTGCGTGGGGGTGAATGTGTGTGGGGGAGCGAGAGTGTAGCGGTTAACGCACCCCACTTAAAAATCAGTGGCCCGAGTTCGATTCCCGCTCACAGCCAACATCGGTAACGAATGCCTATACCGGTCCTGGGCCTCACCCTAGGTCGGCTCAGCCTCAAATGAGTACCTGGTGCAGTGCTTAAACATCAGCAGTGGGGAAACAAAGGTGGCCGTGTGCGATGCTGGTCACCCACACCTCTGTGCACCGTGCCAACGTTAATAGGTGCTCGGTAACAGCACTTGCCCCAAGTCTGTTAAGGCTATACGGGGGATCTTTGTCTTTGTACATGTGTGAGCATGCTTGTGTGTGTGTGTGCGAGCATGTGCATATATGCACGTGTCAGTGTGTGTGCGTGCATGTGCTTGTTTTGGCTTTTACAACGATGCCTTAGTAACCACACAGAGATGCACACACTGCCCAGAGCACCGCTGATAGTGGAATTGAATTCTAGACAAAGCACAGAGAGAGAGTCCATTGCCTGAGAAAAGCTTCAGCAAGAGCCAGGATTGCCAATCCATGTAAAGTACACACGGGAACAATTTTTTATTGATATTACAAAGCCGATCGTGAGTGGTGTCAGTAGTTGGCGTTTGCTTTTCACCCCACTTTGAAGATTGTCCCGGCTTTTGCATGGAGTGTAAGATTTGCTTGGAGCCTTTTCTCAACCCATGGGGGCTGTATGACCATACTTCAGCGCGCAGGTCAATGCGGGTTGGTAAAGAGCGGGCTCGGAACCTGTAAATATATGTTTGTATGTTGAACTTCTTTCGCACCGTACGTAGCCAACCGTGCAGCAAATCGGAGGTGCGGTGCAAGGACAACCAAGCAAAAAAAAACGTAACTCGCCACTGACGTTAGCCGCGGCCGGGGATTAAACTCGAGGGTCTGGGTTAAAAGGGCAATGCGTTAACCATTGCGCCACCACTCGAAACCCCTTGGTATTTTAATCTTTGATTTGAAAGACTTTTGTTTGAGTCGCGTTGGTCGTGGTAGTTGTCTGAGCCTACCATGTACACAGCCCTGTTCAATATTGACTTCCGTTGCTGTGTAGTCGAGGTGCTGTGGTTTTTTTACCCCCCCAGAGATTCCATTGACTGTCCCAACTCGAGGCTGGGAATTGATGCAGTAATAATTACAATTCGAACATGTCTAGAGTTTGGTTTAACACGTAGGCAGCTTTCGCGACCAATATCATCCGTAATGCAGCTTTTTGTTGGGTTAGATCGCGTGAATATATAAATGTGTCGTTAAACCCGCCACCACCAGACACAGCCAACTAGTAAGGGTTGTCACGTAAACAGAACGTGCCAATTCGTCACTAGTACAGCATTAGTGTGTAGTGTATAGTGTAGTGTATAGTGTAGTGTAGTGTACTAGTACAGCACTAACTGGTTGTGTGTTGGAGAGCAAAGCCACAACATTCACAATCTGAGTACATTCACAACTTCTTGGTTATTTCGATAAAGTTACGTAGAAGTGAAAAAATTTAATAATAAAAATAAAGCATAATAAAATTATCACGACGTTTCGGCCGCAACAAAAGCAGCCATTGTGTTGTGGCCGAAACGTCGTGAGAATTGTATTTTATTATGTTTTATTTGTATTATTTCCCTTCTACGTGACTTTACCGAAATAACCAAGAAGATGAATCCCTGCAGTCACGAAAGCTTGAAATCGAAATTTACATTTACAAAGTCTTGAGTTTGCCGTCTTATTTGCGTTGTACATATATTCCGCGATCACAATCACACGGTTTTGAAACTGAGGTGCCCAGAGAAAAGCCACGTCTGGCAGGGAGATAGCTATGTTTAAAGGTCCACACGGACTGATTCACAGACACATCTACTGTCCTGCCGTCTGCTGTCCTACCATCTCGTGACTACGTCTCACAGCCCAGCAGGTTTGGGATGTTCACGAATCTTCCTGTGACCAACCAACCCCGCACTAGCCCGCGGATGTGCCTGCTTTAATAGCACGTGGGTATCATCAAATACCAGCATCCGGTGAAGTCGTCATGCATGCTGCTGCGTTCCCTCTGCTGTACCCTCCCTAAGCCATGGGGGCTATTTGACCATACTTCGGGTCAGTGCCGGTTGATGAAGCTTCCACGTCCATGACTGCAGAAGCACGGTACTCATCTTCTTGGTTCTTTCGGTAAAATCACGTAGAAGGGAAATATTAAAATAATTTTAAAAATAATTAATTAATAAAATACAATTCTCACGACGTTTCGGCCACAACGCAAGCAGCCGTCCTCAGGTGAAGAACAGGTATGTCGGAAAGACAGCGTCTGAATGAGCACCACCATGCTTGGCAGCGTATAGTTAAGCTGGGTTAGAGGGGGAGGGCGCCTTGACAAAGGAATTTGCATATCAAGAGAAATTTAGCATATTTATGGAAAATGCAGATATGGGATTAGAAGATGAATCCCTGCAGTCACGAAAGCTTTAAATCGAAATTTAACCGCACGGTACTCTGTAGGACAGGGCACGGAAACCCGCGGATAACGTGTTTATTAAGGGACCGCCACCGTCTCGTATTCACCACCACCACCACAGGTGCATTGCGGCTCTTGAAATATTGAGGGGTTTTTGTTACCGAATTCGAAAAAAAAATTGTTGTTGTTGGTTGTTGTTGTTGGTTGTTGTTGTTGGTTGCCGACCCGTGGTGCAGTACACAGGGCTGGAGATGGGAACATATTAATGGAGGGGCTCATAAATGACCCCCACCCTCACCCCCACGAGATCTGAGGAGGAGGAGGAGGAGTAGGAGGCGCTTCACTCCGTGTCTGTGGGTCTCTATGGAAGTCGTCAAGTAAATAAATAAAATATGCCACCTTATCCCTTCCGGAAAGCAGTCGGGTTCCAACGTTCACTCCCAACCACGACGTTCCCGCCAATTCCCGCCACTGAATTAGCACAACAACGACCTCCGCTGTGCTGCCCACGGGCTGCCCACGGGCTGCCCACGGCTCTCCCGCCACGATGATTGTGTGTGCGAGTGGCGTGTTCGCCCATTGCAAGGGATTATCCAGGCTAGAAACCTGCTTAGCTTGCGAAATGTGACGAGATCGGGCGAACTCCGGGTGATTTGCTCCCAGCCGAGGCGCCTATTTAAATGTCTCTTAAAGCGCGCACGAGCTGTGAGCACAGGCGAAATGTCCCAATCCCTCGTTCGCCTCTAACGATCCCATTCATCAAGGTAACGCGGCAGGGCTCAGAGCTAAATTGCCCCGTGGCGACCGGCCCTCTATCTATTGTGTTCTAGATAAGGGGGCGTAGAGGGTGGGTGGGGAGGTGGGTGGGTAGACGTATCTACATCACGGGGTAAAAGCCACGGCCGTGTCGGTGGAGATTGTGCTAGGCCAGACGTCGCAAATCCAAAGTCCTCAGAACCAGGTGCGGCCATTAGCGATAATTTGCGCGGATTGCAGTGGAGAGTAATTTGGCCATTAGCGCTGGCGGTCGCACCTGCGTGGACCGCCTCGGCTGCACCGATGCCTCATTTACCGCCGCTGCTGCCGCTGCTGCTGAATCGTTCTCTCTTTTTTCTTCAGCCCCACCACCCATCCCTTCCATCCCCCCCCCCCCCAGCCGGTCGGCGGCGAAAGTGGCTGAACTCAACAAACAAACAAAATGATATATGCGAATGGGTCACAACAAATTAATGTTGTGAGATGCATGCATCTTCTAACTCGTCACGTGGGGCATAAATCCCAAATTGGTCGGTGTCCACATCCAAAAAACAAACAAACAACCTCAGCCAGCCAGTCAGAATCCCACAACAGCCACAGTCACGACTCGTACGACAACACAGTTGTGGTGTTTAACATTTAGCTGCTGTTGTTGTTATTGCTGCTAAACGTCGCCTCGTCGTCACAACCACGACTCGTACCCACTCACTCATCCATGGCTGCTGCCATGCACGAGGAGTCCCCTTTGAAGCGGAACGGTTTGTTGACGTCGCTCCAAATATCGTGGGGTGACCTTTCTGGCTAATTCTGACCCCCCCTCACCCAACCAGTGTGGGCGTCACAAGCGACAAGCAGAGCGCAGACTGAAGGGCACTGGGACATCGTTGCCATCAGAAGAAGAAGAATAAGCACATCATATTCTTTGGTTCTTTCGGTAAAGTCATGTAGATAGAAAATACTAAATATTATTTCAATGAAATACAATACAAATTTAAATTTAAAAGCAAAAAAACCCACGACGTTTCGAACGCAACACAAGCGGGCTTCATCAGGCTTTTATGATAATTATTTTTATTTAATTATTTTTCCTACGTCACTATGAATTGCAAAAAATATGAATTCATGCAGTCACGAAAATTAGAAGTCAAAATTTCAGAAGCACATCACTTGCGGATCAGAAACATGGACATTGACGAAGAAAATGCAACAAAAGAGTTAAAGTGTGCCAAGAGGTGCATGCTCTCATACAGCTCTCATACAGCGGTTCTTCCTAACCGGGGGTGCGAGATGCCCTTTCTGAGGCTGCAGTAAAGGTGAAGAACCACTAATACCATACAAGCAGCCACTGTGTGACCTATTTACGTGTGTTCTGGCAACTCCTCCAAGACCACTCCAATGAATGAGAGATTTTAGAAATGTGAAAGCCCGTGCAAGTTCGTGTTCACGGTGTTGAAATTAACACAACTTTTACCTTTGACCCAATATCATCTTGCTGCATACAGCTTTCTGCTCCGGGATTGCTTATCCACTATACTATTTGCAATAACCCGGTGCATGGCATGTTTCTAAATCCTACAACAGATAGGCATAACCTGTCGCGTTGAACCTTGGGGAGGCTTCCGGCGAATATTTAATTGAATCCAGGGTTTCATTTCGGCCAGTTCTGTCGTGTTCAGTGACCAGGAATATATTTCGACACCCAGTTCACCGCATCCAGTATCGTCACGTGTAACCCACCGTGAGATATTCATCCCCCGAAAATCGTAGCAGTGCGGTAGTGAAGTTGTGTGGGACTCCCACCTCTTCCGAGACATCTGGCCAGAGTGGAAGCGTAGGCCAAAGTCCATGGGAATGAGGGTCTCTCTGGAGCTCCCTCTTTTCTCACGCCAACAACAGAGACGCGAGGAAGTGACGCAGGGTCTGCAGCCCCCTTTGCCCTCCAGCGCGAAAGGGTGGCGAGACGTTCGGCATCTCCGAGTGGCTCTCGATCGAGCGAGCGCAGTGGGGCAAAGCTCTTTCTGGAAACAACGCGCTCGCCACAGACTTCAGCCTCGCTGTAACCCCCCCCCACCACTCACCCACCCCCCCTTGCCCACCTCCGTGTGTGACCTATTTCGAGGACGCGTCCATGCAGCAGCAGCAGCATGTTCCACCCTCGTTCACTCGCTCGCTCGCTCGCCCACGCACGCGCGTGCCGACATCCACGCCATCACAGTGCTGCTCCTTTAGATGACAAAGACAAAGATCCCCCGTATAGCCTTAACATACTGGAGGGGCAAGTGCTGTTAGCGAGCACCTATGAAGGCCGGAACGGTATACGAGGGGGTAAATGGCGAGCACCACGCCCGACCGCCTTTGTCTCCCGAGTCGCGATGTTTACACACCGCAGCGGGTACTCATTTGAGGCTGAGTCGACCTAGGAGAGGCCAGATAATCGTCACTGGATGTTGGCCGTGAGCGGGAATCAAACCCGGGTGGCTGGGTCCATAGCGCAGCGCGCTAACCGCTACACCCCCTCTCTCCACTTTAGACAACACACACACAAGGCACGCGCAAAACAAACAAACAAACACAAAGGCCTCCCCACTTTAGCACGACACGTGTTGTTGGCGAGCTCCTGCCAATGCCGGCAGGGCGGGGTGAGGCCAATGCCGCGCACATGGCGGGGTAGATATGAGGTGCGCAGGCGGTGCAACTGCACCGTGGGCCGCAGACACCGGCGGGCTACGAAGAGGAAGGCGGGTTGACCGGAGGGGTCACCAGTTGATTCCGTGCGTCAGGGAGCATGCAAGGGTGTCCACCTCTTCCGCTCTGTACCAAAACCGGAATTGTTTCCCAGTCGGCCTGTGACCATCACGACTGTGTTGTAAACTTTAGTGAATTCCAATACCACCAGAGCTCGGGGCAACTCGATTCCTATCACCCGAACACAGATGGCAAATTCTCACACGGAGACCCAGAGACTCACACAGAGATCCACAGATTTACATATTGACCCATGGGCCGGTGGTATCGCTATGGAGTGTGCAGGCAGCGCATCGGCACTAGGGCACGTGATCTTGCCCTGTACCACTGCACCGGAGACTCGCTTTAGGTTAAGTTAACATAGTTGGCACCACCCCCTCACCCCCCTCACCCCCCCACCATCACCACCACCACCACCCCCACCACCACCACCCCCCACCAGGTGTTTTTCAGACAAAGATGGCCCGTATAGCCTGATTAGAAGTTTGGGACAAATGCTGTTAGCGAGCACCTATGAAGGCCGACACTGCACAGGAATGGGTTGACTGGCCAGCACCACGCCCGGCCGCCTTTGTCTCCCCAGTGGCGATGTTTACACAGTGCACCAGGTACCCATTTGAGGCTGAGTCGACTTAGGGGAAGGCCCAGGACCGGTTTAGATCATCGTCACTGGTGTTGGCCGTGAGCGGGAATCGAACTCTGGTAGGCAGGTTTGTAGCACAGAGTCGTGCTAACCGCTATGACTACCACTGCCCATAGCGCAAGCGCCAACCGCTCCCCCGATACTCGCAGCAACCACCAACAACTACCAACAACCACCACCAACTACCAACAACAACAACCACCACCAACTACCAACAACAACAACAACCACCAACTACCAACAACAACCACCAACAACTACCAACAACAACAACAAACACCACCAACTACCAACAACAACAACAGCAACCACCACCAACTACCAACAACAACAACCACCAACAACTACCAACAACAACCACCAACTACCAATAACAACAGCAACCACCAACAACCACCAACAACAACCACCAACAACTACCAATAACAACAGCA
>CM025627.2:10139675-10157154 GCA_014621495.2 Entosphenus tridentatus
CACCAACTACCAACAACAACAATCACCACCAACTACCAACAACAACAACAGCAACCACCACCAACTACCAATCACAACAACCACTACCAACTACCAATAACAACAACAGCAACCACCACCAACTACCAACAACAACAATAGCAACCACCACCAACTACCAACAACAACAACAACAACGGTGGTCAAGTTGTCAATGCGCATTTCAAAAACACGACGGTGCACCCAGGAACACGTGCGAGTCACAGTCTGAAGCCACGCACACACCCGGACAGACGCGCAGAAAATAAATAAACTACCGCGAGACTGAGAAGAACGCGGACTGCAAGGAGCTCAGGGCCAGTGGTTTGTTTGCACAAGAGATACCGTCCCGGCCTCTATTTGCCCACTGTGGGGGTGGATGTTGAACGTTGAACACGGGTTAGGGAGTGGAGGTGGGGGGGGGGGCTGGTTTGGAGAGAGGGGTGGGGGGACGCGGCGAGTGTTGAACATTGAACTCGTGAGCGGTTGAGGTGGCACATAGCAGTGCAGCGTGGGCTAAGCTCGAGGCTTGCTGCGTCTCTGGCAAGGTCACGGGATCACCAGCCACCACCACCACCACCAGCTGCTGCTGCTGCTATTGCTGGGGGTGGAGGCTGTACCCTGACAATTCACGTGACGGTCCCCAAAACGTCAAAAGTCCCCGTGAGCGGGACACAACAAGTCTCTCTGTCGGACGTCTCAATACTGAGACACTTGCCAGTGACACGGCACACCACGTCGTCCGCTGTGACCTCTCGCTTTGGCTGCGGCTGCCGGTCGCCACGGTGGCCATAAGATGTTAACTACCTCGCCTGGTGTACGGGAGGCCGTGGGTTCGATCCCGACCCTGACGCCTGCTGTGTATTTGGAATTTGCGTGTCTCTCTCCCCGTGGTCGCGTCGACTTTTCTCGGGGTCTTTAGGTGTTCCCCTCCACATGTAGAGACACGCGTTTAGATCCTTTGGCCGCTAGACATTTCCACGTGACGAGCCACTTCGTTGAGCGGCGGTCATTTGTGGCCAGGTCGCTTCTGAAAAGAGCTACATAGCTCAGTGGGCCTTACCTGGCAAAATAAAAATAGTTTTTTTTCTAACAGCAACCCAGTAAATGTTCAGTGGGAAATTAAGCCCCTACATATTTACCCGTACCCACGTGTATGTACTCATGATTAGGAAACGTGGCTGGATTTTTAATAGGTAGTAGTAATATTTTCTTCCCGTCACATTCACCCCGAATGAGATGTGCAAAGATTTTGGAGAAAAATATATAATTGTGCCACGTGGCATAACATTGTGCCACGTGGCATGGAAAACTCACACGCCACTCTCCTAGCACTCAGACGGTAAACACGCTTTCTCCCACTCACCGCCGAGCTCAGTCTATCGCTATCTCACTCGTCCACTCACTCTCTTACTCACTTTCTCATAATCTCTCTTTCTCTCGCTGCTCACTCGCACTCACTTTCTCAATTCTCCGACTGTCTCTGTTGCTCACTCACGAAACACTCAAACTCACCCACTCTCAGCTCACTCTTTCTCACTCGTTCACTCTCCCGCTCACTCTCCCGCCCACCGGCTCATTCAACTCCCATCAGAGTACAAAGTTCACGAGTTCTTGAGCCAATAGCGAACATGAACAGCGGGGGGTGGAACCCAGGATAACAAACAAACAGCCGTACTCGATAGCAGGTCAAGAGTTGATTATTTTTTCAATGTTGATGCCTCGACCCGCTCAATTAAAGCTCGAGAACGGTGGATCGATTGATTGGAGCAGCGCCCAACGACTGGGATTGAAAAACAATACAAGTTTGGACATGGGCCCTGATATTGAATTGAATGTGTCCTTACTTCTGTGAATTCTACCCCGTTATGTCCAAGAATACATCATCGCAATCGTAAACATCGTCTTTATCATCGCGATCATTGTTGTTTTTTTCAGCATCATCATCACCATCGTTGCCATTATGACCAACATCTGCTTCATCGTAGTCGCATTCAGAATCAAAATATGTATTTAGAGTAAAGGAATCCGATGAGCCCTGAAGCTCTTTTTCACCGAAGTCCAATAGGGGCAGATCGGCGAGGTACAACAACAAACAATACAAAACAAACACAATAGGAGTGCAAAATAGAGAAAAGGTAAGCAAGTCACGAAAAATAAATATTTTTAAAAACTTCGTAAAAGTACAAATTGCAAAGGGAGATAAATTCCTGCCGACTTTTAGACACCAACTGCAAGCTTGAGCAAGGCAGCAAAACAACAACAACAGTCCCAGACCGCACCAAGACAATACAATAACACATCACAATCGAACAATCGATACGCGGGCAAAACTATCGATACATTCACGAAAGCAAAAACAACGCTGCACCATCGTACGTCTCGAATCAACGCATTAATCACACCGGCCCTCCCCTCCAACCACCCACCCACCGCCTCCAAAAGAAATACAAAAAAGCCTCAAGTAGCGAACAACGTTGCTAACGAGACGGCTAATGGCCGGGGCTGCCGCTCGTCTCAACGGAAATCGATCAGCGACAACAAAAGGATGAAGAGAAGCGGCCGATGGATTCCGTGGCCGCATCGCCGAGAACCGACGGCACACACACAACATAAAAATAATAATAATAAATCAGGGGAGGCTTCAGCCCGAGATGATTGAATTGGCTGCAGCCAGACCCACGCCACTAACAACAGGGAGCCACGGCCCGCTGTTGATATCGGTGAGTTTAACACGTAGTAGGAGGCTTTCGCGGCCAATATCATCCATAATACACGGTCTTTTTGTGGGAGGTTAGATCGCATAATTATACAAATGTGTCGTTAAACCCGCCACCACCCGACACAGCCAATTAGTCACAAATGTTGTGGATTTCTCTCCAACACACAACCGGTGTGCTGTACTAGTGACGAATTGGCCACGTTCTGTTAACGTGACAAACCTTACTAGTTGGCTGTGTCGGGTGGTGGCGGGTTGAACGACACATTTATATATTTATGCAAGCCAACAGAGGTCGTCCCCACCCCCGACGCAGGAATGAGAAATTTCCACCACTGGCTGATGGGCTTTAAAGAGGAGGAGGTTGTCCTGTGGAGATACTCATCCTGACCATAGGAATGTCGAATTTCCACCACTGGCTCGAGGTCATCAACAGGAGACGATTACAGCCTCATGGCTCGTTTGAGCAGGAAATGAGTTCGGCTTGATGCGGTAAACTTCCAACATGACCCATGATTCGTCGAAATTAGTGGAGCTGAACGAGGAGGAGTTCTCCACATGAACATACAGGTTAGCCGTCTGGTATGCAGATTGTTATTGTTGTTATTGTTGAGTAGTGGCGCGATGTTCACTACCTCGCCTGGTATGCAGGAAGTCGTGGGTTCGAGCCCGACCCTGGCGCCTGCTGCTGCATATTTGAAGGTTGCGTGTCTCTCTCCCATCATCATTCACGGTGGTTAGGAGATGTTAACTACCTCGCCTGGTATGCAGGAGGTCGTGGGTTCAATCCCAACCTTGACGCCTGCTGCTGTATTTTTGGAGGTTGCGTGTCTCTCTCATCATCATTACGGTGGCTAGGAGATGTTAACTACCTCATCTGGTATGCAGGAAGTCGTGGGTTCGAACCCGACCCTGGCGCCTGCTGCTGTATATTTGGAGGTTGCGTGTCTCTCACTCGGTGGTCGCCTAGATTCTTCTCCGGGTCCTTCGCTGTATCCCTCGACATTTAGAAAAATGCGTTTAGAGTATTTGGCTGCTATACATCTCCACACGATGACGAGCCACTTCGTCGAGCTGTCATTTGTGATAGCCAGGTCGCTTCTAAAAAAAAAGCTGTGTAGCTCAGTGGGCCTTACCTGGTAAAAAAAAATGTAAATGATTTAGTTATTCTTCTTCTTGGTTTTTTCGGTAAAGTCACGTAGAAGGGGAGTAATAAAATAATAAAAATAATAAAACATAATAAAATAATTCTCACGACGTTTCGGCCACAACGCAAGCAGCCGTCTTCAGGTGAAACCAGGTCTGTCGAGGCGACAGCGTCTGAATGAAACAGCACACGTGCTTGGAGCATATATATAAGCTGGGTTGTGATTCTCCGAACTGGCTTTCAAATCTTCTTGGTTCTTTCGGTAAAGTCACGTAGAATGGAAATAATAAAATAATACAAATAAAACATAATAAAATAATTCTCACGACGTTTCGGCCACAACGCAAGACAGAGTCTGAAATTCAGACTCTGTCTTCTCGACAGACCGGTTCTCCACCTGAGGACGGCTGCTTGCGTTATGGCCGAAACGTCGTGAGAATTATTTTATTATGTTGGATTTGTATTATTTTATCACTTCCCTTCTACGTGACTTTACCGAAAGAACCAAGAAGATGGTTACTAGTTGTGATTCTCTGGACTGGATTTCAAATTTTTGGCTCGAGACGATGGCCTCGTTCGCAGCAGCGACACCGGAGCGTTCGTGACGACGCCGCAGGACGTGACCAAACAATAACAATCACAACAATAAACGACGACAACAACAACAACAACAGCGCCCGCCGAAGACGCAACGTCGCGGGTTTCGTGTCGGCCGCAGGTTCCCCGCACCCCACTGGGACCGCGGGCTCCGTGCGTGCGAGCGCCGTGCGAGTCGCCGTGACGCGACACGGGACGAACAAAGCGACCCCGGAACGCTGCGATGGGGAGCGATTAAAGTTCGCAGAGTCACGCCGCGACTCCGCTCTCAAACGCGAAAAGCGCGACGTTGAAAGTCGCGTTTTTATTATCTATCCAGTCTGCTGTGCAGTGGCTAAACGTGAATATACATTGTCGGTATCCTGCCCAAGTCTACCTACTTAAGATGTCTCTGACTTGCGTTTGTTATCTGGTCCATGTGTTCCTCTGGCTGTCTCTCAAGAGTCATTCCAAGCGTGCGTCTTCTCCGTGCTTCTGCGCACACTTTTCAGCTCGTATCTCCATTGCGGTGCGCAACCCTTTGTCAATCTGCTACAGGATAAAGGTCTCGGACACGCTGTTACGGCGGTGGGGAATTGTTGGACAGTACTTCACAGCGCCGCTCGGTGCAGCTTTGGCGAAGAGCGTTTCAGAAATCGTTTCAGAAATCTCTCGCCACTGATGTTTTGCCGTGGCCAGGAATCCAACATCAGGTCACCGACTCCAAAGTGCAGTGCGCTAACCACTGTGCCACCGCTCCATCCTACTGATTCAACATCTCAAATATTATTTTTTTCGTTTTCTTATAGTAAGGTTGAAGTAAAAATTGTTCATCAGCAGTGGTTTTTTTTTCAATATTGTTTCAGAGCTTGCCTGTGGTATCACAATGCCATTTTATTTATGAGGACAGTTTTACAGGAAGGCCTCACTGAGTCCGAACAATCTTTTCGAGAGGGCCGTGCTACATCGTGCTGATCATGTTGCTGCTATCAATGTGTGCATGAAGCCACTTCCTTTGCCCTATCATTTGTGGCCAGGTCGCTTCTGAAAAGGAAGCTAATAGCTCAGTGTGCTTTACCGGGGAAAATAAAACATAGTTTAGTTTTATTGGTATATGTTTAGTGATTTTCTTACCTTTATTATATTTTGCACTACTATTGTGTTTTTGTACTGATTGTTGTCGTAATGCACTGACCCGCCCCTACTTGGACAGCTTTATAGTTCATCGGATTCCTCCAGTATAAATACAGATTCTAATTCTGACATCGTCATGTTGGGCCAATTCCATAAGCGTTTGGCATGAGGGAGAACGCCAGAGCACCCGGGGAAACCCAATGGTTGTGATGGGAGCAAAGCACTTAAAACTCTGCACTCATAGATGCAATAATCCTTAGCTGTACTGCAACCTATAACACCTGGTATTTCCAGGTAGTCTACCATCCAAGCACTAACCAGACTCAAATCCGGCTTAGCTTCCGAGATCCGATGATGGAAAAAGAATTGGCACATTCAGGGAGGTTTGTACGAAGATATAAAATGTGTACAAAATATATACTGTTTTAGTTTTCTTTCAAAATGATTGGGGGAAAAAACATTGTTAATATGTACGCTTGTAGACACGCCTGGGTGTAGACATGATTCATGCAGTGGAAATGCATTATGATATTTACATGCTTCGTTGGCAGACGTCTGTAACGCGGTGTGAGATTGTGGTCATGAGTCTGCACAGGTGACAAATGCGTGCCCACCCAACTAGAGGAATAACGATCACAATCTAACGAGAAACTGAAACAGACCCGATCGGATAGAATACTGCAACACGATGGTGGGCGCTCGTAACATCAGATTGTGTCTTTCCAAGACCGCAAGTGGCCCATAACAAGGAGGCCAGACTAAATGTTCTTCCTGTGATAACAACATATTGAAATGCCAGTTTATTTGGGGAATATTTCAAGACAGCTTATCCGTGGTACCGGTCAGAGCGACTGTGCAATGCAATGCCTGGGCGTGAGAGACGATCTGTTTTAAAAACACAAGCGGAAACGGTTTAATGTGTTTGCATCATTTTGACGCACCGTATGGAACATGGTCAAACAACCCCTATGATCGGCACGACAAGGGGGAGGCCTTCATCCAGCAGTGGATTGCAAATAAAAAAGAAACGCTGTACTGAATGAAAACATGACGAGAGAGTCGAAAAATATTACTCTTTATTTATCTCCCCACTGTAAATTGTTGTTCATTCGATTGTTGTTTTTGAAAACGAATTGATTATTATTCAAGGGTCATCCAATGGGTTTTCGGGGTCGTACCGCGTGTTGATCGGCACGATTGTCCGACGTTTCCCTCCGCGTTCCTAAATCAGCTAGCAGCACTTGAAGAATGGTCTCACATGCATAATGAGTAGGGTCATTAGGAAGCGATGCTTCCAACAGAACAAACAAAAGCAGCGATCCTGATTGGGTCAATTTCACCAGAACCCATTGAGACAACGCGTCTCCCTTTGCGAGAGTAACCAAGGTCAAGTAACACCACACACACAGCAGCAATTCAGAGCTAAATTACACACACACACACAGCCATCAGATGTACAAGAGATACTCAGTCGCTAATCAGCCAGAGTGAGATCCATAACCACACCGCAATTGTTTGCTTCGCAGTGGAAGCATGTAAGCCGCAAAAAAATTAACCCGTAAAAACAAAGTTTTTCACTATAAATCCTTTATATGCGTGGCGGCTAGAGTCCTCTCGTCCTCTGGCTTGAGATGGCTGCCACCTATGGGTCAGATGATTGCGTGCCACCATTAAGCAATTGGTAATTAAATATAAAAAAAATTGCCTAAAAAGTGTAAAATTTTGGAAAGAAATCTTCAGGAAAATAAATTGTCACGCACAACGAGTCTGTGTGCAAAATGTCAGCTCGATTGGATCACGGGAAGTGGGTTAAAAAACGACCGAAAGATTTGTACGGTCGAAAGTGCGCAAGCAAGCAAGCAAGTGAACTTAATATAAAGGATTTTTTAAAAAACAGAACGCACGCGCGCACGCACGCGCATTGCCGATGCCCGCAAGGAGACACGAGGCTGTGAAAACGCAGTGGAACGGAGGCGCGAGTCGCGTCGTGAAAGCGATTAGCGCTGACAAGGACACGGCACCATCAACTGGATCCGGTGCGGTACAAATATATTTCAGTTTTTTTTAGTTTGACACGTGGACTTTCGGGTGTCGTTAATCCCGCCACCACCCGACACAGCCAATTAGTAAGGTTTGTCACGTAAACAGAAAGTGGCAATTGGTTTAACTACCACAGCCCATCCGTGTGATGCAGAGTAAAAAGTAATATAAAAAAGCACTTTTTTTAAACACGCTTTTATGAAATGTCCTAGTAATGGAGGAACTCCACGACTCCAGGAAGTGGCCCCGAAGCTTGCCATAACGTAAGGGAACGTGGCCAATTACAGTCAACGTGAGTTGACCGTGGACAATTAGACCCAAGCCGAAACATAACATATAATGTTTCAAAATATGTTTTTATGATAGAATACAGTATTGTCATCAGTATGACATAAGTATACCAAGTTTGCAGTCGAAACCACATTGGGAAGTGGGTTAAAATTTAGTTACAAAATTTGAGAATACAACGACAACAACAACAGACAGAGTGAGTTAATTGAAAGCGTGTAAAAGTCCATAATTCTGGCATAATGTGCCGATGATGCTAAATGCAATTACCAGCGAAACGTCGTGCCACTCAAATTGTAAATGTGTTGTGGATGTACTCTCCAACACACCGGTGGGCTGAAGTCGTCACGAACTGGCACCTTATGTTTACGTGACAAACCTAACTTATTGGCTGTGTCGGGTGGTGGGGGGCTCACGACACATTTATATTTACGCGATCTAACCAAACAAAAAAACCTTTATCATGAATATTTGCGTTTAAACATGCACCGTACGACAACACCAAATCGTCGCTATCACGATTATCATCCCCACTCATAAGTGTCTCGTGATGACAGCGCTCTCGTCCCCATCGCTCGTGTGTCTCACTTTCACCTCGCCGATCCCTCTCTCTCTCCTTACGTCCCGGCAGGCCCCGTCTCTGTCAAGCTCAGCGGGGGTCCACTCCTCGGTGCCGTCGAAGGACACATCTGGCACGAGCCGTCACCCGGCTCAATAACCCGCTACACGCCAGAGGAGCGGGTGGCGTCAATTCGGGATGGGCACGTGGCGCCCTCGTCAGAGGTGGTCGCACTCAGAGAGGACACGGAGGCACACGAGAGGATGATGTTGTGTGTGTGCGGGTAGTCACGGGGTCTGTGAAAGAGAAGTGCTTGAGAAGAGTATTGCATTAGCAGAGCAGGGTATTGATGGACTGCGTAAACCACTTTGCACGGGGACAGAAGCCACCTTTAGTGGTGAGACACGTGGTGTATTTGGGGCAGGAGTAGTGTATTTGTTGTTATTTTATGGGACGGAGAGTGGAGGCTAAGCGAATAGAAAATAAACAATCTGTAAAGATCGCGATATTGGGAATGTCCATGGAAGGACAGGGTGAGGAAGTAATAAAATAATAAAAATTATGTTTTATTTTTATTATTTTATTACTTCCCTTCTACGTGACTTTACCGAAAGAACCAAGAAGATGAATTCATGCAGTCACGAAAGCTTTAAATCGAAATTTAGGGTGAGCGTCGTGAAAGTGTGGAATGGGTCATGGCGAGAAAGTGACGTAGATGTGATCAGGAGGAGGTTTGTGATTGGTGGAGGAGGGCAGGTGACTGAGACATGCACTGCAGTGGCACCCAGGTGCCATTCCCCCGCACCTCCGATTAGCACGGTTGGCTACGTACGGCGCTAAAGAAGTTCAACATACATTTATAGAGGGGTCGGCGATCAAGGGGAAGACGTAGAGCCAGGCGGATGGAGACCGTAAGAGCAGTCATTGAGGGTTAGGTGCCAATTTTTGAAAGAAGGGATCGAGTGTAAAGAATAAAGCGCAAGTGGGGCATGTTGGAATCACCAGCCCCGGTCATGATGACCTCCTGACCTTGACGTGTAGTTACTCTTACTATCACCATCAATCCTCCTGACAGGTTCTCGTGTGTGTATATATACACACACACACATATAGTGCATGCTGCCCGGTAGCCAAATGCGTTTACGAACTGTGCAATACAAAATCTGGCAAATGTTAAAATAGCCCCCTGCTAATGGACTCGCTAAATGTGGCGCGTTTCAAGGCCACAGCCAAAACCATTGTGTTGTTCGTTCATCGATCTGTCCATCTGTTTGTCCATTCCTCTGTCTGTTCATCCATCCATCTGTCCGTCTGTCTGTCTGTTCGGTCGTCCGTCTGGGGTGCCACAGTGTCGAGATGTTAACAACCTCACCTGGTATACAGGAGGTCGTGGGTTCGATACCGATCCTGACACCTGTATATTTGGAGTTTGCGTGTTCTTTTCTCTCCGGGCCCTCCGTTTGTCGACTTCACGTTTAGAAACAATATGCATTTAGAGCATTTTGGCTGCTGTAAATGTCCACGTGATAAGCTACTTTGTTGAGCAATCATTTGTGGCCAGGTCACTTCTGAAAAAGAGCTTTTTTTCTCAGTGGACCTTGCTTGGTAAAATGAAAACAGTTCAATAGTTTAGTTAGATAACTGATAAAAGTGGAATTGTTCTCGATGATACACGGTGGGACTTGCACATTTAATCGTGCGAACCCCTGTCCCTAAACCTGCGTAGGTCTTCGCAGCTGAGCTTCACAGCTGCGCTCTCTGGCTGTGCCGCCACGCGTTGCGCCGCACTACGTCCGACGTTTCGCTCCACGCGCAGGCACCGTCCTCGTGGAGCCTTTCGCTCCCGGCGCGAAACGTCGGACTACGTGCCACACAACAGCACGCGGCAAGCACAATGAGCAAGCGCATCGGCGATAGCGACCGCCGTTGTCCCTTGCACCGCTCCACGCTGGGGCTCGCTCGCTCGCCCTCTCGATCACCAACCCACAGCGACAACAACAACAACAACACCAACACTCGCGGCGCGTCTCTCATCCCCCCGTCTCCCCCCGCCGCCCCCACCGTCTCTCCCCACTCCTGTGCCTGCGCTTCCTTCGCTTCTTTATGCCGCACTTCAGATCCATTTGTAACCACGGCAATGAGCCAGCGGAGAGAGCGAGAGGACGAGAGAGCGAGAGCGAGCGACGGAAATAAAAAAATAATGCAAGTTCCAACTTTTTTTTTCCTGCCATGGTTGTTTTTCAGATCTTTCATGCCCGAATTGTTATAATTGGGGCAGTTGCTTTCATGCTGCTATTGTTCGCCTGCAGTATCCACCGTCGATACGTTTAAAAACACACGACAACATCGCGAGACTTACGCGAATTATTTCAGCGGAGCAGTGCCAACTTATTTGACTTGATGATGATCTGCTGTACGAGCATGACAAAGATCCCCCGTATAGCCTTGAACAGGCTGTTGGGGAAAGTGCTGTTGGCGAGCACCTATGAAGGCCGTCACTGCGACCGAGGGGGTGGGTGTCCAGCACCATGCCCGGCCGTCTTTGTTTCCCTAAGTGCTGATGTTTACACAGCGCACCAAAGTAGGATATTCATTTCAGGTTTAATCGGCATGGGCATTACGCACACGCGCGCACACGCGCACCCACCCACACAAGCACGCTATTAAACGCAACGTGGCGGTCGTGCGAACAAAATCGTGGCATGCGTCATGCGAGTGAAAATGTGCTTTAATTCTCGCTCGACCCGCCAAGGTTCACGTTGAGCCGTGCAGCGCGATGACACAACAACGCAATGGGTCGTGAGCAGTTCAACACGGTCACATCCGCTGCGGTTCGAGCAAACTGGTCTCTGCTGGGCGCGCAAACCCAGAGGGCTATGCGGGCGATTGAATATTCAAGAGGTGGGTGACTTCAGCGTTCGCAGGCGCGCTACGGGTCTCGCAAGAACGAGAGTAACGATCCCTGCCCACCGTCTCGTGGCGTGTAATCGTGCGAGACGGTCGGTGGCGTTCGCGAGTAATCCTCGCCGATGATTTTGTTTTTGCTTGACACGTCGGCGTAGTTATAGAGTGCGCAGTCGGTGCAACTGCACAGGGGCCCCACACCCGCGGTGACCCATCCAAGAACTAAGCGGGCTCCAACCGGCTTAGTGTTTTAGATGTAAACATGTAGATCAGGCACATGCAGGTTAATTTGGTCATACACCACAATCTGTAGAGATAGACATTTGTTTTGCAGAGGGGGCATCCCAAGTGCCGTATTTTCTTAAAACGTTTGTTTTTGGTTCGCAGATAAATCAATGAATGTTAGAAACCATTCGAGAGGGCAGTGGATCCCCATAACCACGACACCCCACGCATCCCCACGCATCTCTCTCCACCAACAACAACAACATGCGACGAGTGAAATTGCCGATTCATTTGGACGTGCATATAACAGGGAAGCGTTGTGGTGCTTGCACGAGGCGATGGGTTTCTCTGGGCACTCCTCGCCACGCACATCAGTTGCAGTGACAATTATCTGAACTCATTTGTGGGCTTTACCGATGGGCCGTGAGTCGTTACTGCATTTGGAGAATGTTCCTTTCACTAACGATGCTTCACCAGCCTGGAACAATATCATTCTCTATTTTATTTTATTAGACAAGAGCCCGATAAAAAGGCACGAACTTTATTAAGGGAGGGAGGGGGGAGTGCAGAAACTCCACGGACGAACGAAGTCCGACATCGGTGCTCCTGGATTCTGGGAAGGGGAGAAGATTGAGGCTCACTTCCCCACTCACGCAGTAGGCACCGCTAGCGGCGGGGACGCAGGGATTCGTGCAGGGAAGGGAAGAGGAACACAATTCAAGGGAAAAGTGTGTGGGGGTGGAGGGGATCGTTGTCTATTTTGGATTTCCGGCGGCCAGGGAGCTGAGCGGTAGATCGAGCGGCTCGCGTCGAGACGGTTGCGAGGTTCAAATTCTGCTTGGGGGTTGACTCGGCTCATCATTTCGATTAAAAGCTTTCGTGACTGCAGGGATTCGTATTCTTCGTTCTTTCAGTAAAGTCACGTAGAAGAGAAATAATAAAATAATAAGAAACATAATTTTAAAAAATATATCTTCTTTTTATTATTTTATTATTTCCCTTTTACGTGACTTTACCGAAAGAACCAAGAATATCAGCTCATAATCTCTCGGGAGGGGGGGGGGGTCAATAAAAAATACGTATCGCTATGTGCGGTTATTCTTCGGATATACTCGCCCCTGACATAGGAATGTGGAATGTCCGCCACTGGCCCAGGGCTGTAAAGCGGAGGATGACCACTGCATCATTGCTCGTACGACCAGAGGGGGGGGGGGGGCACGTCGCTTTGGCCAGTCGCTCACCCAAACCCGTCCGACCGGCGCGTTCACCTTTGACCTGGAGCCCCGTCGATGGGAAACGCGCGTGCTGGGTGTGCACCCGTAACGAAGCACCTTGAGCCTTTTAATGGGCACAATGCACATCGCGATCTTTAATCATCGCGAGCCGATGCCGTGCTACGATACTCCGTCTAATGGAATGCGCACGCATTGTGCGCCCGATGTTGACTCGCTTGCAGCTCCCTCCCATCTCTTTTCTCTCGCTCCCTCTCGCTCGCACCCTTTGACGAGTGATTTGTTTAGAACTTTAGAAGCAAAACGTTCGGGAGGGGGGTGGGGTGGGGTGGTGGGGGGGAGATTACGGGACCGGCGTGGCGGTCGGCGGCGGCGGCGGTGTCACGCCATCGCGTGAACGCGGCAGCCACTGATCGCAGAGATGTCCCCGGTCCGTGAAGTGTCAAATCTCGCGACGCGCGCTTTGCCTGCCTCGCCCGCATTGCGGAGAAATTCGACATTCGATTAAAATTGGGTTTTGTTGTTGTTAAACATCGAAACAAATATATACACGAGGTTTTTGTTATTTGTGATGCTGCGATGCCAGTGGTGAAGAAGCACAAATAAACTAAACTGTAAAACATATTTTTTATTTTACTAGGTAAGGCGCACTGAGCGAAATAACTATTTTTCAAAACCTGGCCACAAATTACAGCTCAACGAAGTGGCTCATCACGCAGACATTGATAGCAGTAGCCAAATACTCTCAATAACAAACTCAACACATTCGCCAATCACACTTCTCTGCAATGAAGTAGGGCTATTGCCCGAAACGTTGACCATGACATGCGATTATTTTAATTATTTTATTTTATTATTATTATCTGTATTCTTTGCACAAAAAATATCAAGTCCTCGAACAATGTCGTAAAAAAACTTCGATAAACGTGATAATCCACCTTTAATATCCACATTCTGCAGCTAGATATTAGCCTTTCTCCAATATATTGTTTGGAAAACACCTTCCAACGCCGCTGTGGATATTAAAACACATGAATCGCTCACCGAAGTCGTTACCACGTCCAGTGACCAAAGGTCTCTAAGAATACAGTAAAACCTTGGATTGCGAGTAACTTGTTCAGCGAGTGTTTTGCAAGACGAGCAAAAAATTTACATCAATATTAATTTGATAAACGAGCGAGGTCTTGCAATACGAGTAGTACGTGTATACACTCTGTCTGCCGAGCGTCACGTGATCACAACTGATACACGAGTGCTTTTATATACGAGTGCTTTGGATTACAAACAAGTTTTTGGAACGAATTATGCTCGCAATCCAAGGTTTTACTGTGTTTGGAAGAACCTAAAATGCAAGAAGGCTGCGGAGCTCGTGACGACAATGTTCAACTCTGGCTTTGCCCCATCGATACAAGTTGCAATTCCACCTTGTTGAAATGTATTTTAATTGCATTCTGTGCCCACAAATGGCCACACGATGGACGTAACGCATTGGCTCGTTGCGTGCGAGGATCGCAACTCCACTCGACGGGGCCTCTGCGAGTCGTCACGCTATGTTTGCTTCTCTCGGGAAACTCTTCGTCTTGAAAAAAAGTTGACGATAATAGCTTTGGCTCTGTTGCTAGTTATACCTAACCTGCCACTATAATATACATGTCGGTGTTAATATTGTTGAACAGCTATAATATATTTAACTGTCTGGGTATTTGTTCATCGTAATTTTACAGTTTTTTCTAAGTCCACTGCTGGAGTAAAACTCACAGTTGCGCCGTCAAGAGTGTAACTGCTCGGCCAAATAATCCATGGCGAACCGTGGCCCATTCAATTGAATAAAACTAAATTTTATGTTTCTATAGACATAAAGAGGAGACGAAGAAAGGGTGAAACCACTATTCGAACGAAAAAATGCGTAAAAAATTGCTGCGAATTACAGTCGACCTTTCTCCTCCTCTATCATCACGACTGCTGCCTGAATTCCGTGCGAGTCTAATGTCACTGGGCGCAGTCAAGGTTTCTCCCCGTCTCTCTGCGTTTCTCCCTGTCTCTGTCTCTCCACATCTCTGAATGCCCCCCCATGTCTCCCTGTCTCTCTCTGTCTCGCTCTCCCACCATTTTTCTCCCCCCCACATCCTCCACCCCCCATGTCTCCCTGTCTCTCCCCACCCACCCCTCCCGTATCTCTCCCCCCCCATTCCCGTCTCTCTGTGTCTCCCGTACCCCCATCTCTCCCCGTCTCTCCCGTTGTTTTGTGCCCATCTCCGCTCCGTGAGCAGCCGCGAGACGGAGTCGAGGAGGCAATCAATCCGAGTTAGCACGGCACCGCGTAATGACCGCAATACACAATCCGCCGTGGCACGAACCATTACATCTTAATAACAGCCGGGGACCATTACAGACCGGGTCGCGCCGGCCGCGGTGAATTAACCGCTTTCATCTCAACCCACCCTTCCACTTTTGTTTGGATCGGTGCGGCCAGCTTTTGGAGGGACCCCCCCTTTGCACGCGAAAAAATTGCCGGCGAATTTCGGCTCACGGCGGAGCGAGGGCCGCGTGGACGAAATTGCCCCGCGCCTCATCGTCCCAGAGAGGAAGGTGGCACTCGGGAGCAGAAAGAACGGGCGCAGCGACGGGGAGGGGGGGGCGAATGGTTAAAATGGGGGTGGGGGGCTTCGCGTGCAAACAACCCCAACATCAATCCAATTTAAGTTGATCGACTAATGCAGACACATGGCAAGTGGCTCCTACAGGTATTATTTAGCGCTGCCCTCGTGCGAGCAAGACGAACCGCCGGTGTCTCCACGAGCCGAGATATGCCCCCTCCCCCCCCACACACCTCCGTATAATCCGGCGCAATTATCGCATCACGTTTATTGGGGGACCGTGACAGTGACCATCATTCAGCGCCGTGCCGCGGCGCTCTCGACGGCGGCGGCGCTTCGCCGGTGGGGGGCCCGGCGTGAATGGGAGCGGAATTTTAAATCGCGACGATGTAGGAGGAGGAACTCGCGACTCCAGCAAGTGGGAGATCTCGCCCCTGCTAACCTAATAATCCGGGAGCGGCAGCGGCGGCGAGCCTATTCATAAAGGCGGTTTACTCTAAACGTCAGGGCGGGAGAAAATAAAACACTTCATTTGCCGGCAAACGCCGTAACGTGGTTACTTTTCTGAGGTTGCAGGGGGGGGGTATAAAAATATCACATTTGCAGCACTTGTGCTTAGCCGAGAGATAAAATAAAATAAAAACAACGGGCTCGTGTGTTTGTAGACCCCTGAACGTTTGTTAACTTTACAAATTTGCGCCGTGTATTATTTGCTGAGTGGGAGTGTTGGAGCAAGGGGTTAATGCACTTCTGAGGCCGGTGGCCGAACGTTCGAATCCCATCCACGGCTAAAGCGAGTGGCTGAGTGGCAGCTGTGGCAGGCGTGCGACTCATCCCCGTCACCCACGGGCTTACTGAGCACCGTGGTCACGTGCGCTCCGTGTTCCGTCAGGAGGTCATCCTAGTGAGACGATTTGTGCTCAGCCGCATCACCTCTACATAACAAAAGGCTCAGTCCCTTTTACACGCACCTTTACATCATCCGCACCTAGTTTACACAACAAAGGCTCATTCCTAACAGCGTGCTTCAGCCGCACCGAACCTCACAAAAATAATATTCAGGGCCTACCTTGGCTCCTCCCGCCCTCAACCAGTATATATGCAAGGACTGTTTTCTTGGAATTTCTCTCACTTGATACAGCAATCGTGCTGTGACGGTTCCACCTGAAGACGGAGGCTTGTGTTGCCTCCGAAACGTCGTGATTTTTATTTATTTTTAATTTTACTTTTATTAATTTGTATTTTTTACTTACGTGACTTTACCGAAAAAACCTAAGATTACGATTTGTGCTCGCTGAGGAATTGATGGGGGTTTCTTTTTTGCAATGCACTATTTTCAATTCCTACTGCGATGCATCCGTTGTTTTTGCGCTCGTCCCGATTTGCATTTGTTTGTGATGTCGTCATTTTTGGGGGACCCAGGTCACTCTCGCACATGGACTCATCCCGATCGCTCGCTGGAGGTCTCACCTGGTTAAACAAAGTAACCCTGAGCTTGACCTGAACGCCCAGCAATCACTCCCCCCCCCACCCCCCATGACCAACGCAGCATGGAGAGTGCCTTCATCCATCAGCGAACTGACATAAGGGCCGTACTTTACGACCATCCTTAACACTGACGCGGACATGTTTGAACTTTAAATAAGTATACAATGAAAGCAAAGCAAAACAATAGCCATCAGAAGCAGCGCGAGGAGCATTCAAGCGAAACCCCAAATGTACACTGTGATCGGCGAACAGGCGAAGACCGTGAAACCCGCTACGCTCGAGAACGCAGCCTGATCCCCCGGAGTCTTAACGCACCCCCCTGTACGAACGTGCTTCGCTCGTGCAGCCGAGTGGTGGCGGAGTGGTTGCGTCCAGCCGAGTGGTGGCGGAGTGGTTGCGTCCAGCCGAGTGGTGGCGGAGTGGTTCGCGCAGCAGAGGTCAGCGCACTGCGTGACGAACCAGGCAGGCTAATGGACTAATTCGAAGTGTCTTCTTGGTTCTTTCGGTAAAGTCACGTAGAAGGGAAATAATAAAATAATAAAAATAAAACAT
>CM025627.2:10167983-10191362 GCA_014621495.2 Entosphenus tridentatus
CACGTGTTTGTGTGTGTGTGTGAGTGCACGTGTTTGTGTGTGCGTGTTCATGTCTGTGTGGCCTCCGACGCGCGATCTCTGAGCGGGCCTCAGCGTCTCTCCTCGCCAACGTCTTCCCGACGGCGCCGAGAACCTCGCTCGCATGAATCCACCGCGCACCGTGAAATATCTTTCAAACGGCACCCGGCCTTAGAGCGACATTGATACATTGGTTCATCTTTATCCACGCCAGGGGACACACGTTTGATATGCATTTGCCAAGCGTGTGCAGCGTACATAAATCAACTTGAAACGTTCAATGAGTGGCCAAAAAAAGGCAATCAACTCAGTTGCCACTTAAGAACCTGGTTTAGCGGAGGGCGGCTGAGATCTGAATTTTTACGCAGGATTCTAGCATCGCTGGCTCAGTGTCTCTGGCAATTCCATCATGAACCCACTGTGCCACCGAGTTGTGCCAACTGTGCCATAGAGAAAGCTCAGGTGGCAAGATTATCCATTCTAGACCCACCTACTGGCAACAGTGACATCTTTATCAGGGATGACCACAGACAACAATGATGGTGTTGGTGATGACTGTGGTAATGTTGATTGTGTTGGTAAAATTGTGGTGATGACAATGATGCTAATGGTGGCAATGATGATAAGGATGGCTGGTATTAGTGACGATAATGGTGGTGGTGGTGGTGGTGATGATAGTGGTGGTGGTGGTGGTGATAGTGGTGGTAGTGGTGGTGTTGATAGTGGTGGTTGTGATGATGGTAGTGGTGGTGGTAGTGATGATGGTCGTGTTGGTGATGGTTATGATCCCAACCTACCTGACTTTGTTTGCATGGCCGGAGTTGCCATGTGCCCATCATCCAGTTGAGGCCCTAGAGTTTGGGCTCGGCCAAATTAGGTGGAAATCCAAATTATATCGAGGTTAAAGACGAATGTGTCCTATTCGTAACAAGGTAGACACATTGGCTGACGAATTAGATAAAAATAAAAGTATGCCCTTTATTTACCCACTACACTCAGGCTCAAAATAAAATTTTCTCCGGGCCCCTGCTTTCGAATGTTTGGCAAATTTCTTGAATGAGTGTTTAGTACAAGGCAGGAATATGGACAAACCCACCGTGCACACGAGGGGGTTAACACTCAGTGCTCCACACAGACAGATTCAAGAAATAATCCCTCCCTATGCTGTCATCTCCTGGCCACCTCACAGCCTGATTCTCCAACACGTGGTGCTCCCTAGCAGGACTTCCATTCAAATATTAACTTGTGGGGTTCATCGACATCCGACGAGATGCAGCAGATTCAAGGTGATTTCATGACCTACAATTAAACGAACCGCTTCACCTGCTGTGTGAGCGTTTTGCCGTGGTACGACAATTTTTATTGGCGAATGCTAACGAAACTTTGCGTGGTTTTGAGCAGCCTGCAAGTCCCTTAATGGTTCGTGGAGCCAGAACTGCTCTGAAACTCTCGTTCGAAAATATGTTTCTACATTTGAAATACGGACCTGCTTACTCCAAGTGTAAATTACAACGTGCACTGGACACTCACATTATGACCGTTTTGTCGCGGCGGTGGCGAGATGTTTTCCACCCAGCAAGGTATACAGGAGGTAGTGGGTTCCATACCATCCCTGATGCCTATATATTTGCATGAATCTATCTCTACCCGTAATCACGTGGATTTTTCTCCGGGTTCTCTGGCTTTTCCCTCCACATTTAGAATGAACATGCATATAGAGTATTTGGCTGCTATAAATGTCCACGTGATAAGCCACTTCGTTGGCCATATCGCTTCTGGAAAATAGCTATATAACTCATTGGTCATTACCTAGTAAAAACAATCGTTTCGTTAAGTGTGTCTGTGTCGATGTCTTTGTGTGCCTATCTTTGTCTCTGTGTCAGTGTCTCTGTATATGCCAGTATGCGAGTGCGTGTGTGTCTGTAAATGCATCTCTACATGATAAGCCACTTCATTGAGCTATCATTTGTGGCTAGGTCGCTTCTGGTAAAATAAAAAAAATAGTTCAATCGTTAAAACTTTAACAAGCATAGCCATTATATATTTTAAAAAAAACTTTAGACTCGCCAACCTGTCTCCGGGCACTGCAGAGTGACAATGTAATCCCACATGACACTTAAGCATTTAGGTGCATTACACATCTGCCAAGGCAGGCGTAGGCACTGAAAGATAGACACGACAGATACGGACATCGAGACACGGAGGGAGCGAGATGCAGACAGATTATGGCCACGCAGTGAGAGACAGATTCAAACAAATCTCGCACGGTCACTGAAAGATGTGCTCTGAAGGGTAGAGATGCGTACGGGCAGATAGGCCGGAAGGTGACAGATAAATACTGACAGACCGATAGTCGCATACAGAGATCAATAACGTAGATTAACCCCCTAAGCCGACCTCAATTCTCCCTGGCCGCAGCTAACAACCACGAGTGCCAGACGAGCGAGGGTAACGCTGAAGCCACCATCACCGAAGCTGGTTCATTCCGAGCTCTAATTTGGTCCTCTTTGGCTCTCGCTGCTGTTGCGCCACGCGTACATGAAAAGGAGCCACGGGCCAAGCTGCCCGGACCGGTTGGTGCCGTTTTTTTTTTACAGTAAAACCCGCCGACTTTCCACACAGCCGCGTGAGCGCGCCGTGCATGGCGCCCGGTCTGGGACAGTAGATGATTGGGGGGCCCTGAGTCCTCTCACCCCGCCCCCCCACTTTAAAAAAGACCTCCGCGATTCAGGTCCCAAATCTTCCCACCGTAGCCGTGTGGCTGCCACCGTCGCAAGATTCAATGCGACCTTTTTGTTTAATCGTCTCTTTAGCCGGCGAACGGATTTTTTTTTTGGGGGGGGTCCTGTAGTGGCCTGCGAGAGGAAGGAAACCCCTGGGATCTTTTGTTTCTTAAACAAAAAACTTGATCGGGATTCTTGTTGGTTCTCGCTGAAACCGCCGGGGGTGTGGCTCGGTTGTGGGCAGGTTCTGCTGTTTATTTATCGCTTAATATGAATGAAGTGACACTGCATGGATTCATCTTCTTGGTTCTTTCGGTAAAGTCACGTAGAATGGAAATACATTCAGACTCTGTCTTCTCGACAGACCTGTTCTTCACATGAGGACGGCTGCTTGCGTTGTGGCCGAAACGTCTTGAGAATTATTTTAGTATGTTTTATTTTTATTATTTTATTATTTCCATTCTACGTGACTTTATCAAAAGAACCAAGAAGATGAAGTGACACTGCTTAATAATTACGTTTTTTTTTGTCAGCGATGTACAGCAGAGCAAACAAGCTGACGCGTACTTCACACGTGTGGAGGGAAACGTGCTGTGGCTAGAAAATGTTAACTACCTCGCCTGGTATGCAAAAGAGGTCGTGGGTGAATTCGATCCCGACCCTGACGCCTGCGTTTCGAGTATTTGGCTGCTATACATTTCCACATGATAAGCCACTTGGTTGAGTTATAATTTGTGGCCAGGTCACTTCTGAAAAAGAGCTATATAGCCTAGTGGGTCTTACTTGGTTAAATACAAAGTTTAGTTCAGTTCAATAGTTTTGTTTAGAGTGGGAGACATTGATCGAGGCAGCGACTTCATTTGAGTTTGTGGGCCTCTCTTCCCAGGCTCCACAAACATCTTACGCATGGGAGGTTTCACCCGTGGGACGCTGTGCCTATTGGCTCAAAGACAAACATGGACTGAGGTATGGGCACGGAGAGAGAGAGAGAGATAGTACACAAGCACACAAAGACAACGATCCCCCATTTATCCATGTAGAGCGGAAGGGGCAAAGGATGTTAGTGAACATTTATGAAGTCTGGCATGAGAAGATGTGGACAGCAGCAAACCAAGCCACCTTTTTCTCCCTAGGTCTGAACCGGGTCAGGGGAGGTCCAGGATGTGTTAAGGGTGCTGCTTGCCAATGATGTTAAATGCAGATGGAAATTGAATCCCTGTGGCTGGGATTGTAACATCCTGCCAAACCTCTGCCACCAGCACTCCAGATCTATGTATGTTGAACTTCTTTCGCACGGTACGTAGCCAACTATGTTAATCGGAGGTGCGGGGAAGGACAAACTAAACACAAAAATCACTTCTAAAGAAATTCGTTTTCAATCTAGATTTAAAAGTGCATAGTTCAAGTTGCTTCTTGATATCGGAAGAGCGTTCCAGACGGCCGCAGACGCGCATGAGACAGTGCTTGATGCAGTGACCGTCTTTAATACAGACACTCATCATACATAAATACAAATACACACAAACGCACGGCACACATGCATACCACCATAAACAAACACACACGGCTTAATTATCAGAAAACATTCACCTGGCACACCACACCCAGTATACATGCCTGTCCATTCGGTGATAAATTAATCCCCGAACCAACAGCCGCGCAAACACACGGGGAATGACTGACAAGAGACGGTCAACGCAGAGAGCTCCAGATAGAATAACGTTTATAAAATGAAACAGAAGGAAAAGAAGACAAACAAAAATATGAAAGAGAGTGCACACAAGGGGCCGGGGGAAAGCAATGGCGATAATAGGGCCCCCTGAGAGAACTGACCGGTGGATGAACAGTGGCATCAGTGGCAACAGCAGCAGCAGCAGTAGCAGCGGAGAGAGCATGGCCAAACGAGCGGCGAACAGAAGAGAAAGCCGCCACAACAAAGTGCCCAGTGGCGTGGCGCAGAGGTCGCGAGCGCACGAGACGGGACACGTGGCATCTCAACGAGCCCTTTTAGCCTGCCACATTACACATTCTCCACCGCTGCCTTGTGGATGCGGGTGTGTACGAGTGTGCGTGTGTGTGTGTGTGCACGTGTGTGTGTGTCTACGTGTGTGTGTGCACGTGTGTGTGCGTGCACGTGTGTTTGTGTGTACGTGTGTGTGCACGTGTGTGTGTGCACGTGTGTATACGTGTGTGTGTGCACGTGTGTGTGTCTACGTGTGTGTCTACGTGTGTGTGTCTACGTGTGTGTGTCTACGTGTGTGCACGTGTGTGTGCACGTGTGTGTGTGTATACGTGTGTGTGTGTACGTGTGTGTATACGTGTGTGTGTGCACGTGTGTGTGTATATACGTGTGTGTGCACGTGTGTGTGTGTATATACGTGTGTGTGTGCACGTGTGTGTGCACGTGTGTGTGCGCGTGAGCACGCGTGTGCGCGTGAGCACGCGTGTGCGCGTGAGCACGCGTGTGCACGTGAGCACGCGTGTGCACGTGAGCACGCGTGTGCACGTGAGCACGCGTGTGCACGTGAGCGATAGCGCGCTGCGCAACAAACCCGACGACCCAGTTCGATTCCCGCTCGCGGCCAACACCGGTGACGATTATCTGAATCGGTCCTTGGCCTCCCTCCCTAGGTCGACTCAGCCTGAAATAAGTAACTGAGTGACTGGTGCCGGTGTGTATAACACATCGCCACTCGGGAGACAAAGGCGGCCGGGCGTGGTGCTGGCCACCCACCTCCTCGTGTGTCGTGCCGGCCTTCATAGGTGCTACTCGCTAACAGCACTTGCCCCAACAGTCTGTTTAGGCTATACGGGGGATCTTCGTCTGTGTGTATACGTGAGTGGTGAATGAAGAATGTGGGAACAGTGGCGTAGTGGCGACGTGGTTCGTGAACTGTGCCTGGAACTCGGCGACAGAGGTTCGATTTCGAGCCACAGCTACAGTCAGGGGCGAGTGAAATCCAAAACGATCCTGATATGTCCACAACCGGCACACCACATCCAGAATACCCGTGGCTGCTGCTATTCACGTGCCAACTACTTCAGCCTACCAGCGACGAAGGAATAAAATATTGCGACAGAAGTTTGGCCTGGATGACTAGCGAATGAAACTGAGTGGCCTAAAGTGTAAAGCATGGCAATAAAGTAAACAGGCGACGCTGTACAAATGAGAGAATGCATCCTCGAATTGAATCACAAGCCGAGATCCTGGCAATCCATCGAATCGTCACGTGGCTGGTCGCTCACTCTCGCTGCCGTGGAGACTTTACCACGGCAGAACAATCACTCACCAGTGGGCTGCTATATGCAACATGTACATGTGTAAAACAAAAAGCAGAATTAGCGCTCTGATAATATAGCTGATGGTGACATTTACACATTTAAGATCCCCAGAGTCTTCAGGAACTTTGTCCAGGAGAGACCGGCACTGGGCCTGTTTGAACATTTCCCCTCGAGTTTGGCTCCACGTGCGAGGAAAACAGTGCCACGAGATGAGCGCAAATGCTCAAAGCTCCTCACAGACGGATTCAATAATCCTTTGCTGTACTACCGTCTCCGAATCACCTCGCAATCCAAAGCCGACATCACTTTGCTATTTTTAGGCAGCCCCCACGTGTGTGTTTATGTTGAACTTCTTTCGCACCGTACGTAGGCAGCCGTGATAATCGGAGGTGCTTGCAATATTTTGCTGTCTTTTCTTGGATTTTCTGTTTGCACTTAGTCACATATTCACTTTAAGATGTTTTTTTGTTCATGTTTTTGTTTATTGTTTGTTGCGGTTGCACCCGATTCAAGAGCCGAATGGCTCAAAGGGCTGTACCTAATAAATTAAACTTTAAAACTTGAAAACTCTATCGAGCTCCAACACATCCAGGGCGATTTGGCCACCCAAGACCGTGCACTTGAACTAACCCAGGCGCACAACCCCGCTCAGCTCCTCGCATCTGACCACACTAGGCACGGTCCGAGTGCATTGCTAAAATCGTAGCAATGTAACTTGTTCATAATACGCAGCATACTCTTTGTTTCTTTCGGTAAAGTCACGTAGGTATAAAATAAAATAAATCACGACGTTTCGGGCGCAACACAAGCGTCCGTCATCAGGTGTAACGTTACAAAACATTTATTTATAATGCATATGCGTAGGCCATGTCCATTACGCGTAATATAACTATTTGCAATTTTCGTGCGTTTTGAAAATGTTTACGCGTTTTCCATCGAGGTGGGAGGCTTGCGAGGCTCCAATCTCCATGGCGACCGGTGGCAGGCCTCAGGTACCTATGGGTGCCATGGCAACGTCGAGTACCTGGCCTGGGTATTATGAAGAGGGGGGGGGGCGGATAGGGCAATCTTGCCCCTCCTGGCTCGGTTCAAATTATTAAAAGGATATGTTAATGTCCTCAATCAATGCGGTGCGAATTAATTTACGTCGATGGCGAGCGCTCCGCAGGTGTTTAAAGTTCACGCTTTGCATAAAACAAAAGGCGCGGGAATGGATTATGCGTGAGGGTTGCGTCATTTGTTGTCGAGCGCCTGGTGCCTACGCAACCGGTCAATAGGAGGCAAATATTGATACGCGCTCACGTGAAAATTACTGCGGCTCTATTTACAGATGACGAGCCGCTCTTCCGCGAGCCGCGATGCTGTTGGTGGTGGTGGGGGGGGCACTGATCCCTCAGCACCGACAACTCATATTCCTTCTCGTCTGGCGGCTCGCGTTATCCTCGTTCTGTTTTTATTGTCGTGCGGCGTTGTTTTGTGGGGGGCCTCTGCTCACAGCACAGGCCACAGAGAGCTGTTGCTCCCAATGAGCACAGATGTGGTGCTCGCCTCCTCTTGAAAGCCCCGAGACCAGTGGCGGATTTCTATAGGACGACCTCTGTTGACCTCCCTACAAAGTGGTAGCTATTTTATCAACCCCAGAGGGATGATGGACTGAATCAACCCCCCCCCCCCACCCCCCCCTTCCGATTGCGAGCCACTCACTCTGCCCGCTGAGCCACTTGGCTGGTTAAAACCAGTACAGGGTGATTCATTTCATCATCATCAGCAGCAGCAGCAGCGTGAGCCATGTTCAGTCCACTGTTAGATGAAGGCCTCCCTGAGTCGCTGGCACCTCTCGTGCAATAACTCACCCGGTGGCTGGCACGCCAGCTGGCTTCATGCTGATGCATACACGTCTAGAAACAGCGCACCAACAACAACAACAATCACCATTCGCCACTAAGTGGCGGTGACGTCACCACGACGCTTGTGCCAGGCCATGTGCGCCTTGAGGCCACGTGAAGTGTCGAACGCCCGCCGGCAGGAGGAGGTCACGGGGCAGACCCAGCAGGTGCCACGGGTCGACTGACTGAGATGACCGAGATGACCGAGATGACTGTCTGATGCACCCGGCGCTCCGCTCGTTGTTGTGAGCGTCGCAACACCACACACAAACGCACGTGTGTGCTTCGACGAGGACGACGAGGACGAGTGGGAATCGGTTTCGTTTGAGATGCGCGAACGCCCCTTTCCGAATCGGCGCGGAGTCGTAATCCGGACAGAGAGATTCGTGGTCAAGAGGTGCAGCCCTGGAAAGCCGTTCGTTCTGGATCGTGGCATCGGGGGCCTCATCGCATCCACCACAGCCTTGGAGGGGTGGCGCTAATCTCACGCCACCTCGAAACAAACTGCGCCCTTTCAACGCAAATAATAAATTACCCCGCATCGTTCTTCTTGGTTCTTTCGGTAAAGTCACGTAGAAAGAAATTAATAAAATAATAAAAATAAAACATAATCAAATAATTCTCACGACGTTTCGGCCACGACGCAAGTAGCCGTCTTCAGGTGAAGAACAGGTCTGTCAAGGAGACAGAATCTGAATGGACCTGTTCTTCTTGCGTTGTGGCCGAAACGTCGTGAGAATTATTTTATTATGTTTTATTTTTATTATTTTATTTATTTATTTCTACGTGACTTTACCGAAAGAACCAAGAAGATGGATCCCTGCAGTCACGAAAGCTTTAAATCGAAAAATACCCGCATCGCTTCAGGCGAACCGAATGAGGGACAGGCGCACGCACCCTCCCTGCTGCCAACGTCAAAATCGACAGAATTCCACCCCACCGTGTCTCAGAAAGCAAGCGGGGTTGAGCCTGGTCCGTGCCCTGGATATAGGAGCCCATCAGGGACCTTGCCAGGAGCTGGAGACGTGAGGCTGCGGGGTCGGTGCGAGATGGCGGTCCACGTGATTGCAAGTTTGTCTGTGTGCCCGTGTCTGGAGTTGATATGTGAGTAAAATCACTTTGCGTATGACTAAATGACCCTGAATGTGCCCAATGTGGTCGTGTGTCTAAAGCTAAGCCGGTTGGAGACCAGTTGGATGGGAGACTGCCTGGGAATAAAACATATGATAGACATGGGTTGTACGGTGGCCAAGAGAGGGCGCTACACCAGTGGATTATTGAATGCGTCTGTGTGGAACTTTCAGTGCAACCCCTTGTTCGTTTGTGTGGCTTTCCCTGCAGGGTTATCGGGTTTCCTCCCACAAAGAGCCAAACACTCATTGATGGATACTCTTTGGTTCTTTCAGTAAAAGTCACGTAGGTGAAAATATAATAACAAATACAAAATAAATAAAAGTAAATTAAATCACGACGTTTCGATTGCAACACAATCAATCGTCATGCAATCGAAACGTCGTGATTTACTTTACTTTTATTCATTTATATTTTTTTATTTTTCACCAACGTGACTTTACCGAAAGAACCAAAGAGTATGGATCCTTGCAGTCCCGAAAACTTCAAATCTAGAACTTATTTATGGAACTGAAAAACATCCAGGCTCCAGGGAGGACGCTCGTGGCAAAGAATCCTGAGACTCGCTGAGGCTTACCTCGGCATATTCTTTGCAAGTGGTATCAATCATATCATCCATATCACTTTATGGTATTATGCGTAATAATACATGAACATTCCTAATAAAAGCACAGGGGTAAGGTGAGGGGTGCTATTCGATTTATAGCATTGTGAGGAATGCTTTGTCTTATGGTTTTATTTTTCTCCATATTTGAACAAGGTAGGCGTGTTAGTATGAAGGCAGACAGGCAGTGGCAGGGTGACAGTCACCCAGACGTTGTCGCTGTCAGCCAGACATATTTACAACAGCAGAGACAGGAGCTGAAGTGCTCACAGTGAAGAGAGCAGACAGAATGAAGCTTACAACTAGAGACAGCACCCGGTTCAAACGATCAAAACATCCCCATTGGCGGTCCTGATCTAGTGTGGGAAATTCCACATTTCTTTGACGGGGACCATTCTGATAAAGGCTGCCGACCACTGCAGCCTCAATCACCAAAGGCTGCCGACCAGATGGGATGAGCTGGAACCTGGCCAGGAGTTGAACTCATCCTCGCATAACTGGGAGCTCTGCTGCTCTGTCAAAACAGTAACAAGACGAAATGAGTTCCTGAAATTAAGCAGGCCTCAATGAGTCTCGGGACTCCTTTAATAACAGCATCCTGCAGTGGGATGTTTGGCCAATTCTACTATTGAAGAGTACCCGGGGAAAAGCCACCACACACAAGAGGGAGTCACACTGAAAGCGCTGCACAAGCAGATGTAAGAAGCCATCGCGGTATTGCCATGTGACTTGCCACCTCTCATCCCAAGCGTACCATGTGGCATTCTCATCCAAGTAATAGCCAGGCTCAAACCTACCTAGCTTCCGAGATCCGCAGACATCAGTCGCATTAAGGGCGGTTTGGACCTAGGTCAATTAAACTTCACCAGATCCCAACTCTAGGCAGCAACAACAATAACAACAACCGCCATTCTCTACTCTGTTGCAGTGATGTTAAGGCAGTGCTTGTGCCAGGCTAGGTGTACCTCGAGGCCACTAAGTTGTCAAAGGCTGACTGTCAGGGGGTCCTGGGACAGGTTCGGGTGTTATACGCAGGGTTTCCAAAACTCCAGGGCTTGTGACCAACCACCGCCACGCAACGTATTTACGGCGTTTACCAATTTACTCCCCATTCAAATAGAAATTAGCGCGTTCCACGCTGCACGCGCCCGATTATTGTTAAACGTCGTCATCAACGCTGTCTGCGTCACTTGGAACACGTGTACACGCGCGCACGTCGATCACGTGTACATGGGCGCACGTGGACCATGTGCACACGCGCACACCGATTTCTATATGACTTTGAATCGGCTCACTTAACGCAAAGGCATTACGTGCAACGTGTTTAACAATCATCGGGCGCGTGCGGCGTTGCACGATATGATTTGCATTTGAATGGGAGGAGTAAATTGGTAAACGCGTGGTGGTGGTGGAGGGGTGGCAATGACTGTGGAGTAATCTGGTTAACTGACTCTATTTCGATTTAAAGCTTTCGTGACTGCAGGGATTCATCTTCTTGGTACTTTCGGTAAAGTTACTGACTCTATTTCGATTTAAAGCTTTCGTGACTGCAGGAATTCATCTTCTTGGTTCTTTCGGTAAAGTCACATAGAAGGGAAATAAATAAAATAATAAAAATAAAACATAATAAAATAATTCTCACGACGTTTCGGCCACAACGCAAGTAGCCGTCTTCAGGTGAAGAACAGGTTCATTCAGATTCTGTCTCCTTGACAGACCTGTTCTTTTTCGATTTAAAGCTTTCGTGACTGCACGGATTCATCTTCTTGGTTCTTTCGGTAAAGTTACGTAGAAGGGAAGTAACAAAATAATAAAAAGACGGCTACTTGCGTTGTGGCCGAAACGTCGTGAGAATTATTTTATTATGTTTTATTTTTATTCTTTTATTATTTCCCTTCTACGTGACTTTACCGAAAGAACCAAGAAGATAACTGACTCTACTCAAGACACAAACACGACAACGGTGTGTTCAAACGTGCAGGCTCAAGGCAGCGAGTGGCGGGGAAAGGCGTCGAATGACAGCCCCCGTGAGAGGCGCTCACACGCGGCGAGGTGGGTAAGGCATTCACAGGCAGGTGGGCAGGGCAAGTCTCCGCCACCATTCAGTGTCAGCGGGGCGTCATAAACCGATCATTCATAGAGCAGAACGGCGTCCTTTGCGCTCGTAAAACGTGAGCAAACACCGCGAACAATCGGCGAAGAATGGTGCTCACTGCGGGGTGCGACTGTGCTCATGCGGCACTCCCCGCGGCTTTTCTTGCCCTGTTTGCCACTCTTAGGCTCTCCTCAAATACCGTGTCAAGTAGCCGATGAGATACCGCGCAGCGTCTGTTTGGCCGTGAAAGTCTACATTTTAGGCATGGGAAAGGGGGACATTTTTTATTTTTTTTGGAGAAAAATATTTATTTTATGTAGATTCAAATATCACTAGGATAGCAAATTCATGCAGCAGTGGATTGAACAGGGCTGGTGATGATATAATAAGGGCCTGTACTCGCGGCAAAAGAGTCGAGTCAAGCGGCAAAATAATCGATTATTTACCTATTATGCAAAGCGTATGCAAATTTGAACTAAATTAATACATATTAATTTAGACAATACTGTACAAATGAGACATTGCAAACTACAAACAAAAACACGTAATGTGTTCTTGACTCGAAGAGCCACCCTGAAACGTGACAATTAATCTCGGTTTTTTTCTGCTTGTTGAGTCAACATGGACAGTGGTGCCCTGTGCAACACATGTGCTGTGAATCACACCCCGCAGGTGATGTAACCACAACATTGCTAAGTGGACATTAAAAGCGCGTTTATTTATACCTAACTATTCAATTAAGTCACCCACAACGCCAGTACAATTAACTTATAAAACACGAGCTTAAAGAAACTGTATTAGACCAGCATGAATGTGTTATTGGTTTTTTTGTAATAAATGTCTTTATTGGGTTTTTTCTGTGAGTTTCGATTCTATTTCTCCCATTGATAGTCCTTGATTTGCCGGGACAGTCTTTCAAACTTTCCACGGCTGAACCTAGGTCTCCCTAGAAAAATACATTTCTTAATCAGCTCTTGGCCTGGTTTATAAATAAGGGCCTTTCCTGCGTATGTCAGGGTCAGGACACGTCGTAGAAATTGATACATTACAGACAGCCCTTTGTGAATTATCCACTGCTGGATGAAGGCCTGATCATGCTGTGTCAGTCATTTTGGGGTTGTTTGACCATACTTCACCACCCTGGTCAGTGCGGACTGGTGAAGCTGGCGGAACCCAGGAGCGGTTCAGATATCACTTGCGACTGACCCAGGTCAATCGCCGGGTTCACATCGTAGGCCAGGAACCACCTAAAATATAGAAAGTATGATTTTAAATAATCCTGACATTGGACCGATGACCTTTTCAGTATCTCGATCTGAACCCATTTGACCAATTCTGGGCGTGCAATGCAGATGTTGATTTAAGCAAAAACCCCGTCGCCGGCAGATGAAGCGAGACACACACACCTATAAAGCACGAGGAGAGTAGGGGACGTGGGCTCGCTCTGCAAACAGTAACATCTGTGTGTGCTCGCGATAGACGGGAGACTACAGAGGCTGCACGCTATGGCACCGGCGCAGCCATGAACGAGTCAATCGATCATCATTAGCAACTATGAACCATCCACTGCTGGATGAAAGCCTTCCCAAGCCACCCACCCCCTCCCCCCCCATCGCTCATTGGTCTCACGATGAAAAATATTTCATTTGGCCTCCTGCACCCAGCCGTGTTGTGTTAAAGTGGCAACCTGCAAGTCCTTTAGACGTTGTTCGTCCACGTCCGTCGGCGTCTGTTTGCTCGTTCCTACCTCCAGCCAGCCGGCAAAACTTTTCTTTTTCAATAACATACAATTAAAAGCACTGTAACTTAGACAGAAAACAACTCCAGATGTTGTATCTCACTTGGCTTTCTTCACGAAAGACTACCCTTTCATGTGCAACAGGATACAGACGTAATTAAAGCTTTTCGATTTAAAACTTTCGAAGAATAGTAATTAAAGCTGTTGTGAAAAGTGGGTCTCGGTCAGGACGCGTCATCGCCAGCCAGCAGAGGGGATGATGGCCGGCGGTCACCAATCACGAGGGATCGGAGGGAATCGACATCCAGGGGATCGGACTAATCCGAGAGGCCATGCACCGAGGAGATGGAGCGATGAAATCAGTTCGTGTGCAGGAGCTAGGCGGAGTATTGCTTTGCACGTTCATGTGAGAATGCGGACGTCTAATCCAGCAGTGGATCGACCATGGCTGATGATGATGATGATGAGTAAGTTTTCATTATACAAAGATTCTGCACTTCTTCGTAACCACTAGCATGCTTTGCCCACGACATATCAGCTTTAGCGTCACACTCCACGGGAGGCAAATTACTCGGTTCACTTATGAGGGCCTATGGATGTGCGCGCGAGTGTTGAGCGGAGTGCAGTGTTGGAGCGGCGGTGCGGTGATTAGCGCGCTGCGCTACGAACCCGGCGACCCGAGTAGACATCGTCACTCGGAAGACAAAAGCGGTCGGGCGTGGTGCTGTCCATGCACCCACAACGTGTGCCGTTCCGGCCTTCTTTAGGTGCTCGCTAACAGCACTTGTGTCCCCAACAGCCTCGGGGTGGAATCTTTGACTTTGTTTGCCACGAAACTTCAAGCAGATACGTGTGGCAGTCCAGGCTGACCCTGCTCTATTGAGTGAAACAAATCAACCTTCGGGCGATATCGTCTTTTTTTGTTACAGAAACCCAATGACAACATGTTGTTTTTCAGATATTTCTAGTTGGGGCAAAGACTTCACTGTGGTGTGCCAATTACCAGCTCTTCACCACAGGCCTGTGCAGCAATCGCTCATTCGAAGATGCAGCTTTAGAATGAAAACAGCTTATCCAGAAATACACACAGACTCACTCACATCGTCGTCGTCGTCATCATACAGGTTTGCGTTGCCGTAGAGAATTTCAGAGTTCGTGAGCAAACACATAGTTGCACAACCTGGAGAGAGGCAAAACACGCAGTCGGAATGCCTGTAAAAGGTCAAGGCGCAGCCCTGCAATTACTCGCTCACGCCACTGCTGGTAGCGAGGGCCCCTCCACTGGAGGAAGCTCGAGAGCGCCTCTCCCATCCACGGCTCTTCCACGCTGGCAAGACGTCTTGGAAGAGGCGGAAGCACCCACTCTTTACCCCACCACACGCGACCAACCCATTGATTAACTGCTGTCTCTCCATTATACCGCTGCGTGGACAGATGCGGTGGTGGGTCGGGGGGGGCGAGGGGGTATTTCAGGAACCTGCCCCCCCCCCCTCACATTGTGTCAACTGCCGCGCCAGGAGATCGAACACATCGAACCGGCGGATTGCGAGTTCAGTGTCGCTTCACGGACACCGCCATTCCGCAATTGCGTGCGTGTGCACACCTTCCACCCACGTCGCTCGCACGTCAAGCAGACACAAGCACCACCACCTCGAGGTGTGTGGTTCAGTCCTGGCTGTCACCATTGGTGTCGGCACCGCAGACCATCCCACGGCGTCGTCTCGGCCAGGCGTCGTGCCCGTGTCGTCACGGTCGCGCCCGGCCGGGTCCCCATGACCAGGGTGAGGTGGGGAGCGAGTCGGGGTGATTCTTTGACATTCGCCCTCTTGCCGCCACCTCTACACAGCGCAGGACTTTGCACAGTCGTCGTCGTCAGATTCAGCCGCGACCCATCCACGGCTGGATGAAGGCCTCCACGAGCCACCGCCAGTGATGCTGCGATGTGACTCGCGGTGCGCGAATAATGCACGTGTCGAATGTGCAGGGCGATCCAGTTCGAGGTATCGCCGCGGGCCCTCTCATGCCTCCACATCGCACAGAGGAGAGAGACGGACGACTTCGCGTGATGCGACGAGATAGCGAGGGGCGCGCGATGCGACGAGACTGGCCAGTTGAAAGAAGCAGCAATTATCAAACAAGACGATGAGGCATTCGTCCAGTAGTGGATTGATCATGGCTGATGGCTGATCCATAACCTCACCTCCTCCTTTGACGTCCACTCATCCCCAATTGGGGTGGTTGGGAAATCTCAGTCTGGTGATGGCTGCAATCTTCTGGCTGCAGTCGATACAAGTCTGAAAACACGCCCAAGCTGCTTGTCGTGAGTAAAGTAGTACCAATTTTATCGACCCTAAAGATATGATGCTGATGATGATCTGAGTTGACCTCCGACCGGGTTTTGAACTCGCAACCTTCCAATTGCGAGGAGAGTTGCTCTAACAGCACTGTCCAACACGACACACACAGACACACACAAACACACACACACACACGCACACACACACACAAACACACGCAAACACACACACACAGACACACACAGACACACACAGACACACAAACACACACAGACACACAAACACACACACACAAACACACACAAACACACACAAACACACACAGACACACACAGACACACACAGACACACAAACACACACAGACACACACAGACACACACAAACAGGCACACACAGGCACACACACAGACACACAAACAAATAAACATGGCACATACGTACACAGGCGGGGTTTGCTTCTTGGACGCGTTTTATAGGACCCCATAAGAAATCCCAAAGATAATCCCATGGGAGTCCTAAAGGAATCCTTTAGGATGGAGGGGGGGGGTTACCTGAATTTAAAATTCTACACGAAAAACATATTTGCAATTCTATCAGGCTGTATATCTCTGTATATATTCTATAGGATAAAGAATCCGAGATGTTGCTTCATGTATTCGATATTTCTCGATTTGATTACCACCACGCTTTGTTTGCTGGCCTCCCCGACTTTAAATTAGGTCGGCTCCATTTGGTACAACGTACTGCAGCCAGAGTGAGCACTCACTCACTCGCTAACTCACTCACTCGCTAACTCACTCACTCTCTAACTCACTCACTCGCTAACTCACTCACTCGCTAACTCACTTACTCGCTAACTCACTCACTCACTCACTCCCCCTCTCTCTAACTCACTCACTCGCTAACTCACTCACTCTCTCTCCAACTCTCTCGCTAACTCACTCACTCGTTAACTCACTCTCTCGCTAACTCACTCTCTCGCTAACTCACTCACTCTCTCTCTAACTCACTCACTCGCTAACTCACTCACTCGCTAACTCACTCACTCTCTCTCTAACTCTCTCGCTAACTCACTCACTCGTTAACACACTTTCTCGCTAACTCTCTCGCTAACTCACTCACTCGCTGACTCACTCTCTCACCCACTCACTCACTCTCTCGTTAATTCACTCTCTCTCTAACTCACTCTCTCGCAAATTCGCCGGTGCCGGGCCGGCACGACCAGGTTCCTCGTGGTCGTGGAAACGAGGCAGCAGAGCTCACATCCTGGGAACTGGCAATGCCGTAAAAATATTTCCTTAAAAAAAACACATTTGTGCTGCAGTGACCCCTTCATTGTAGTCATGCGAATTTTTATTCCTCGTCCCCCCCCACCCCCGCGTGTCCTGTATGCGCATTTTTCCAGTGGAGAATGCGACCTGCTGGGCTACGACCTGAGTCACACATCCCCTGGGACACAAGCGGTTTCCCCACTTTATTTGTACTGCCATCTCTATCTCCCGAGCACACACACACACGCGCGCGCGCGCGCACTCTCACTTACATAAACGCTCTCTCATTCTCACTTACCGCCTATGCTTTGTTTCACACACAAAGACAAATATTTTACCCTACAGACTTAACAGACTATTGGAGCAAGCGCTGTTAGCGAGCACCTATGAAGGCGGGAACGGCACTCGAGGGAGTGGGTGGACAGCATCACGCGCGGCCGCCTTTGTCTCCCTAGTGGCGATGTTGACTACACACCGCACCAGGTGCTCATTTGAGGCTGAGTCAACCTAGGGGAGGCCCAGAACCGGTTCAGATAATCGCCATTGGTGTGGACCGTGAGCGGGAATCGAACCCGGGTCGCCATTCTCTAAAGTAGACATAATTCCATCATCGTCATCATATAACTCGATCACAAACGCACACACTCACACACTCTCTCACTCTCTAATACATCAACAAAGGCTTTCACAAAGTCTCGCACAGTCCACCACACGCTCGCTTTCACTCTCACACGTGCACCCCAGCACACACACTGATTTTCACACGCACACTTCCTTAGACACAACGCCAGTCACGATTCACCATTTATATGTGACGGTGACATCGCCTCGTCTCTCGTGTCAGGCCATGCGCACTTCAAGCCACGTGAAGTGTCAGAGGGCTTGCTGGGAAGGTCACAAGACAAACACAAAGATCCCCCATAGAGCCTACAGAGGCTGTTGGGGCAAGTGCTTTGAGCGAGCACCTATGAAGGCCAGTAGCGAGACGCATGGGTGATTGGTGTGCCCCCCCCCTCCAACACACTCGGCCACATATTTCGCCACATCACGGATGTGTACGCAAGGTATCAGATTACTCGTTTAGGGCTTAGTCGACCTAGAGACTCGTTCAGATATCCGTCACCGATGCCGGTTGTGACCGTCAAGCAAACCGAGGTCGCCGGGTTCATAACGCTCAAAGTGCGCTCAACGCTGCACTAACGCTCCCCGTACAGGACAAACGCACTCACAAACCTTCCTGCTCCCCGCCTTTCACCGCCCTCTCTACTGCACCAAAAACAACATGAAGCAAAGTCCAAGTCAAACACGATGGGCTCCGGGGTAGAGCAGCAGCAGGCATGGCCAGGTGGCTTCTACAAAAGTGCCACCAGCTCCCTGCCCGCTCACCCACCCGTCAGCCACTCGCACGCCAAAGAGCTCCTGGAACTTTTTCACGTTCTTTTATATATTTTTTTCCACTACATTCGGAAACTTTAAGATCATTCGGTTTTAATGGCCGTATTTATAGTTTTAATATTTGACATCGTGCTTATTCATACATTCGTAACTGTTTGCTGCCCGAGTCGCCCTTGAAAGGGAGTTGCATAGCGCGATGGGAAATTTACTCGGATAATAAACTTCTGATTCTGATTGGGGCATATTTAAACACCTCTGAAAGTATATTCTTGGTTCTTTCGGTAAAGTCACGTAGAAGGGAAATAATTAAATAAGAAAAATATAAAACAATAACATTCTCACGACGTTTCGACTGCAACACAAGCAATCATCATCAGGTGTGAAATCCACAGCAAGAAAATTTGATGTTTGTATAACGTAATTTTTTCAAATGTTCTTGCTGTGGATTTTACACCTGATGATGATTACTTGTGTTGCAGTCGAAACGTCGTGAGAATTTTTATTGTTTTATATTTTTATTATTTTATTATTTCCCTTCTACGTGACATTACCGAAAGAACCAAGAATATGAATCCCTGCAGTCACGAAACCTTTAAATCACCTCTGAAAGTCTCAAACTTTTCACCACACAAACGTGCGCAGTGGATGCTGCCGTGGTGTTAAAGTTGTATACGTAAACAAAATGTTTAGTTGTATAGTTTAGTAACGTTCAGCAGCACACTGGACTTGACTTCCTCACAAAGCGGCATTTGCTGAATTCATCCCAGAGGGATGATGGGCCTAGTAAACGCCCGAACCAGGATTTGAACTCGTAACCTTCTTAATCGAGTCGCTCGCTCCCCCGCTGGGCAACGCGGCCGGTATGACCTTTCACCTCGTGAAACGCAGCCAGAGAGAGAGAGAGAGACAACAACATTTACATCCACGTGGCAACTGGAAAGCGCACAACTTCGTAAGCTAACGTCGGGCGCACAGGATGCATCGCGCACACATCAGCTCCGGGGGACGTTCGCATTCATCCGTCTTCTGAAATACAACCCTCAGCTGCCGCTGCTGCTGCTGCTGCAGCGCTGTTGATTTATGAGCGCGTTTATTTGGACGTGGGGTTGACATAAAAGTGTCTCTTGCTCGCGTAAAGCCGTGCGCGTGTCCGCGTGGCACACGTGACTAAAGTCTCACGCGGGCGGGGGCACCGGGAGGCAATTCACCGCCTATGAGGGGCATTCACGTGGATATTCCGAGTCTGCGCACGAGTTAAACCTCGTATGAAACACGTCTTAACTCGGCAGAAACGAAAGTCGTTCAAACGAATGCAATTGATCATAACATGGGTAACAGGGGAACAAAAACTAATAGCATTGCTATTATTGTTATTACGTATTTAAACTCGACTATGTGGATGGACTGACCCTTGTCACAGGAATGTGAAATTAGCACCACTGGCTCAGGACTTGCAATGAGGGAGATGGATACTTCTGTAAACTAAGCGCTCGTTTGGTTGGAGAGCAGGACTGCCGGTCATAAGGTTACGAGGCCAAATCCTATCCAGGGTCAAACAATCTTTATTATGCCCCATAAACAGGGGTCAATAAACCGAACTCGGCAAATCGATGAGGAAATGAATGAGAAACTAGACGGAGATAACAACAACACGCGTAGAGATGCAACGGTGAAGTCAGCTCATGTGCAGGTGCTCGGGTGGAGAGTTTTTTCGCAGGACCATGAGAAATTGCACAGACCAGATTGGTCATGGCCGTTAACGAATGATAGAGTGGAATGACCCTTAAGATTAAGTTACGTTTCACGTGGATTTCGTCTCATTCACAAGAGGGTGCCCAGCATGGCAGAGAAACCAATGGAAGCGATGAAGTAAAAACGACCAAGGAGAAATGACAGCCAAGACAGAAGCGACTGTAAACAATGCGCAAACGCTGCATTACGTCAAATATATTCCCAGTTCCAACGCATTACTTAAAAAAAAACATTCGGAGTCAAGTTCAATTACAGAAACATCTTATTCCATTCAGGATGATTCATGAAAAAGCGTGTAAACAGACCAGGACATATATGTGTGTGTGTCACTCTACCTTGCCACCAGACCTGAGGACAATTATAATTTACAGCTTGCTAGAATAACACGGAACCTACACGGAAGCACGTGGAATGTTTTATGGTGACTGTATTTTCGTCGAGAAGGGGGTGCGGTGCTGGAGGGCGCCGCGGTGGCTAGGAGATGTTAACTACCTCGCCTGGTATACAGGTGGTCGTGGATTCCATCCCGACCCTGACGCCTGCTGCTGCTGTATATTTGGAGTTTGCGTGTCTCTCTCATCATCATCATCACGGTGGCGAGGAGATGTTAACTACCTCGCCTGGTTTACAGGAGGTCGTGGGTACGATCCCGACCCTGACGCCTGCTGCTGTATAATTGGAGTTTGCGTCTCTCTCTCTCATCATCATCACGGTGGCTAGGAGATGTTAACTACCTCGCCTGGTGTACAGGAGGTCGTGGGTTCGATCCCGACCCTGACGCCTGCTGCTGCTGCTGTATATTTGGAGTTTGCGTGTCTCTCTCATCATCATCATCAAGGTGGCGAGGAGATGTTAACTACCTCGCCTGGTGTACAGGAGGCCGTGGGTTCGATCCCGCCCTGACGCCTGCTGCTGCTGTTGATGTATATTTGGAGTGTGCGTGTCTCTCTCTCCCCGTGGTCGCGTGAATATTTTTTTCTCCGCGTTCTCAAGATTCTCTCCCCCCTCCACGTTTGGAATCAACGTCACGCGTTTATGGTATTTGGCCGCCGTACATTTCCGCGTTCGAAGCCACTTTTCTTTGAGCAATCGCGCGTGGCCAGGTCGCTTCTGGGAGGAAGAAAAAAAAACAGAGCGAAGATAGCTCAGTGGACCTTACCCGGTCAAATTAAAACAACGAGTTCACAGTTTAGTCGGCAAGTCGGACGCCGCCGCTGTAGTAGCGCGCTCCTGTAGCAGGCAGCTCGTGCCTGCGCCGAGAGCACTCACGAAAGGTTAATCCATAACATCCCCCCGTACAATCCACGTCGCACGCCTCGCAAATCTTTATTTTCATAGCCCGATGCCGCACCGAGATTACAGCAGCAAGAAGCAGAAGCAACAGCAGCAGCAGCAGCGGCGGCGGCGGGTCTCTACCGTGAACTCTTTTGGGTGAAAGCACGTGTTCCTTTTGTGGTGCCGGGTGTTGGTTACCCCCCCTCACCCAAAACACAACCACTGGTCACCGTGTGCCCCCACCCCCCACTGCCCCCCTCCCTCCTGTACCCCATGGTGACTCCGGCCGCGATACAGAGAGATCACATGCCCACGCCCCCCGTCAAGGCATGTGTCTCGCGTTGTGCATTCGTGTGCTTCGTGCCCACGGCGCTGACTTTTCCCGCACGCGTTCTACAAAACTCTCCTTCCTGCACGGTGTCCATGCCGCCGCCCTCCAGACCTCGCACCCCCACGATGGTTCGGCCCAGCCCAGAATATTTCTTTCGACCCGAGGAGGAATCCGATGAGCTATGAAGCTCTTTTTCACAGATAGCATTCCTTTTACACTTGTCGTGGGTTTAAACTCAATATTTGTGTTTAAATGGCATTTACTCGTTACTGACATTCTGCAGAGCAGTGGCGCAGTGGCTAGCGTGCTGCTCTGTGAACCCGCAAACCTGAGTTCAATCCCTGGCCACTCCTCACCCTGCACCAACCCGCAGTGACCAGCGTGGTGAAGTATAGTCAAACACCGCCATGACCGACACGACTTGGGGTCGTCTTCATCCAGCAGTGGATTGAGAAAGGGCCAGGCGTGGGTTTTAGCTTAATGCTGTATTCCCCGAATGGGATTTCTAAGGACAATATTTGTCGCTGAACATTATAATCTGGTGGCTGTGTGTGTGATTTATACAACTTTATTGACACCAGCAATGGTTTTGGGTGCAACTTACATTCCGCAGGATCTTAAAGGCCAGAGAACACAGTGAGATGAATGTAATCTCATAAGAAAACCATCGGTAAAGTCACGTATGTAGAAATAAAATTAATTTCATAAAATAAAATCAATTGTATTTCTACATACGTGACTTTACCGAAATAACCCATGAGAATAGTAATTCCTGCAGTCACGAAAGCTTCAATTCTAGATTTAAACCATTGGTGTAACATTTCGATCTTAAGCTTTCGTGACTGCAGGGATTCATCTTCTTGGTTCTTTCGGTAAAGTCACGTAGAAGGGAAGTAATAAAATAATAAAAATAAAACATAATAAAATAATTCTCACGACGGCTGCTTGTGTTGTGGCCGAAACGTCGTGAGAATTATTTTATTATGTTTTATTTTTTTTATTTTATTACTTCCCTTCTACGTGACTTTACCGAAAGAACCAAGAACATTGGTGTAACACTTAAAAAAAAATTTTTAAGCCAACGACTGCTCATCGCCGACAAAAAATACAGGTCTCGACGATTGGGCTTTTGTTGGCACTACCTGGGCACTTAGCGCAAAAATGTTGCGTAGGTGGGACGCGGTGACGACGAATCGAGAAGAAATCGGCACTTGCCAGTAGCGACGAAGCCACACGCAAAAGTTTGTGCTTTCAAAATCCGGCCACTTGAGCGAATGCCCTGCACAAACAGGAGCATTCTCGCAGCACCCAAACGAGTTTGTTCAACCCCCCTTTTCCGCTTTTGACCGACGACGAGGAACAAACGCTTCGCGTGGGTTACCAAGCGCGCGCCAAGCAGCAGCGAGCGCGGCCACCGCCAACATCATCGCCCACGAACAAACAGCATCGCCACCAGCAATTGCCACCGTTGTCAGTACCACGACTACCACCACCACCACGACCAAGACCATCACCACCACCACCACGACTACTACCACCACCACGACTACCACCAGCACTGACACCACCACCATCACGAC
>CM025627.2:10200030-10213989 GCA_014621495.2 Entosphenus tridentatus
TTTTATTATGTTTTATTATTTTTATTATTTTATTACTTCCCTTCTTGGTTTTTTTCGGTAAAGTCACGTAGAAGGGAAGTAATAAAATAATAAAAATAATAAAACATAATAAAATAATTCTCACGACGTTTCGACCACAACGCAAGCAGCCGTCTTCAGGTGAAACCAGGTCTGTCGAGGCGACAGCATTCATAATAAAATTATTTTATTATGTTTTATTATTTTTATTATTTTATTACTTCCCTTCTACGTGACTTTACCGAAAAAACCAAGAAGATGAATTCCTGCAGTCACGAAAGCTTTAAATCGAAAATTACACCAGGTACTATTTTGAAGCTGAGTCGACCTAGGGGTGGCCCAAGACCGGTTCAGATAATCGTCACTGTTTATTGGTCGTGAGCCGGAATTGAACTCGAGTCAACGGGTAGTGCACTAAGCACTACGCCGTCACAATACACCACACACACACGCGCACACGTATGAATTATTACTAAAAGTGATCGTGCGTGCCCGGAGAGGAGACGCAACATCTGCTGTGATCCAGCACTTTTGATGCGAGGGTTGGTGGATCGCGACAACGTACGATGCATCTTCTATACGCCCGCCCCCTCCGATCCTGACCCCCCAACTGGACTGCAGAGTGACCGCGATGACACCGAGTGAATTTAATCCATCCGTGCGGAGACCGAGAGCGGTTATCCCTCCCACGTGTATGTGCGCGATGGGTTTTCTCAGGCTGCTGCGGAGTTTTGTCGTGAACTGAATTGGACCAAACGTCAGAATCCACAACCCGCCTGAGAAAGAGTCGTGAGACTCAGCGAAGCTTTATTGGCACAATTCTCACATTATTTCGTCATCAAGGAATTGACATAAACATACATCCTAACCTCTATAAAATGTGAAATATTGATTAATCCAAGTCAGACTACACAATGCATATGGAACAGCAAAACGTGTCAGTGGATACGTGGGTGCAGATTCAGTGTGTAATTATAGATGTATCAATTATTGCTCAATGCATGCTTATAATCATGCATACTAGAATCAATTATTTACAACGTGTGTACGTTATTATATTGCAGGATCATGAGAGATGGTGGCAGCTTGGGGAGGCCTTCATCCAGCAGTGGATTGATCATGGCTGATGATGTAACTTATGTGGCAATTGTGTCCTGTTCAGGATAGAGGAGTGAATAAAATCGTAAAGTCAGATTTTATTTGTTTAAACCATACAACAGTAGAAAAACACAATAGTCAAATCTTGAATGTAATCGTGAACCTAAATCATGGCAAATCACGGAATGGCTCGTTGGCGAATAGTCCCGTTGCCTTGTGAACAATATTAAATAATAAAAGCAACATACGTGTGGAGCAATGTTGCAATGTTCCACACACTGTTACCATGCTGAACACCCAAGTGCAATGCCTTGTCCGTGATGCATCACATTGCACCAGTGTGCACATTTCATATCGGAGCCTGGCCTGGGCCTCCTGTAGGTTTACTCAGCAAAAGAATGAGCACCGGGTGAGGCCTTGTCAATATTGTTGCGAGCAAGTCAAAGGCGACCTGGTTCTACTTGCGTGTCGCTGCTCCGTCACCACGCACTCTGACGCGCGTGCCTCAACAGATGCTCGCTAAACAGCGTGAGCACCATCAGTCTGAGCGTGCGGTCACATCTAAAAGCAGGCCACGCATAGCGCACGGAAATAATCATCATCTAAGTCCGCAGATTTTAATAGAACCAAAACGTTTCATTGCATGGGATATAACACTCTAAATGTAAAGCCACGGCTTTACGCTGCGCTTACCGTGGATGTGAACAAGATCGAGATGCGTTGACGCCTGGAGTGCTGATACCACCAGATCTAAACAGAATATTTAGGACGTAGAAACTGCTACACACATGTTGACCTTAGCTATATTTCAATGCATCGACGAGGCGTACAGGGCATGGCTAATTTAATTTGACAAGCCAAACATAGGGTGCCGCCAGATTTAGCTTGTGGGCAAGTTGGGGCGCCTGACAGACAGACAGAGAGAGAGAGAGAGACTGACACAGTGGCACGAAGATCGATTCACAGCCACACCGAGAAACGACGCGCACGCACGGGCGGACACAGACGCACGCTGACACGCAGTGACACACACACACACACATTGACACGTGGACACGCACACACACACACACATTGACACGTGGACACGCACACACAGAGGCGGACAGTCGCACAGACATGTAGGTACCTATACGTAGATACAATGTCACATGGATAGGCACACATTGACCAACCTACAAATAGACACACAAACACTGACAAACACACACACACACACTGGCCAGAAGCACTGACACACTCACAGACAGACACAGACTCGCAGACACTCACAGGCGCAATGATACACTGACAATCATACTGACACACACACATTAACCCATACATACTAACACATTGACACACATAAACAGCCTCACAGACACATTGACACACGCACACAGACAGACACACACTCGCAACACACAAACACACATAGTAGCACACGAACATCATGACACACACTGGTCCAGGTACACATATACACAATGACAAACAAGACAAAGATCCCCCGTATAGCCCGAACAGACTGCTGGGGCAAGTGATGTTAGCGAGCACCTACGAACGCCGGCACGGCACACGAAGGGGTGGGGGGCCAACACCACGCGCGGCCGCCTTTGTCTCCCCAGTGACGATGTTTACTACGCATCGCACCAGGTACTTATTTGAGGCCAAGTTGATCTAGGCGAGTCCCAGGACCGGTTAAGAATATTGTCACTGGTGTTGTCCGTGATCGGGAATCGAACTCGGGTGGCCGAGATCGCAGCACGCTAACCGCTGCTCCACCGCTCCCCCACACACGCACACACTCACGCATACTAAAAAAAACACGTGAACATATGAACACACGAACGCACACGCTGACTAACACACCCACCACCGTACAGCCTACACAGACTGTTGGGGCAAGTGCTGTTCACTCAGACAGACATTCAGACACAATGACAAACACACTGACACATACATACACACACATACACACACACATACACACACACATACACACACGTACTCCAGGGACGCCTATGCTGAAATGCTGAATGGCCGGCTCACGTTCAGAGCCTCGGGGGCTACAACTCTCCTGCCGCCTGCCTCGCTTTACACGTAACGCTAAACAAGAGACAAATAAATAAATAAGCAACGCCACAATAATTATTATTATTTTATTCATATCATCATCATCGCCACCACTGTAAGAGAGATACACAGGCACCGGGCAGCACGCGCGCGTTCACGCTGACACACGCGATAAGGCAAAGACCCCCCGTGTAGCCTCAACAGACTGCTGGGGCAAGTGCTGTTCACGAGTAGCACCTACGATGTTTACCCACCGCAAATAGGCGCACACAGGCAGTAACGCTGATGTACAGCTAAAACACACACACACAACACGCCAAAATACACAAGGATACTTAAATATATACACACACGGTTATACTCAAACACACAAATATACACCCTATAACACACACGTGCACACACACTCGCAAAGACACAGACTCGCGAACACGGACACACACACACGTAGATACACAGACTCGCAGACACAGACAGACACACACACAGATCCCACATAGAGCCTTGTCACACTTTTAGGGCAAGTGATTTTAGCGAGCACCTATGACGGCCGGCACAAAAACACACACACACACAAAGATCCCCCGTATAGCCTGAACACACTTGTGGGGCACAAGTGCTTTTAGCGGGCACCTATGAAAGCCGGCACGGCACACGAGGGGGTGGAGTGGCGAACACCACGCACGGCCACCTTTGTCTCCCCAGTGGCGATGTTTACACACCGCTCCAGGTACTCATTTGAGGCTGAGTCGACCTAGGAGAGAACCCAGGACCGGTTCAGATGAGTGTCACTGATGTTGGCCGTGAACGGGAATCGAACTCGGACCGCCGTGGTTCGTATCGCCGCTGCGCTAACCGCTGCGCCACCGCTCCCCACACAGACACGCACACAACTGACACACACACACGCACGGAGACACGCAAAGCGGGCGTTACCGCACACACCCACACACACAAACACACCCACACACACACCCACAAACACAACCCACACACCCACACACACGCGCGCCCGTCCCTCCTCGCAACGCAAGCCCACCCCCCTCCCGCCCCCACCATTCAACCGGGGGCTCTCTCCTCTCTCTCTCTGTCCAAAGGTGCTCGGAGAGGGACGGTCCCTGGATTGCGTTGTCAGTGGCAGCCTCTCTCTCTCTTGCTCTCTCTCTCTCCTCGCTCTCCCGTGTGCTCTGTGTGGAGTCGCCGCAGAGCCCGACTCGCACCGCCCGGCGACGAGAGTCGGAGGCACGGCGAGACGTCGCCGCGCGGAACGATTCGCCGACTCGCTTGCAAGACGCACGCGGCACGGCGTATTTGCCGGCGCAAGTTGTTCCTTGGAGTTGAAGCTGCTGGGGCTGCGGTTGCTGCTGCTGTTGTAGTAGTAGTACACATTTGACCGAACGACGATGAGTGTCGTCTAACGCGAAGATGATGCTGGACACACCTGCGCTGGGAAATCAACGACGCGTGGACTGGAGCAGCCGAGGCGGCATGGCCACCGACTGCCGGGAGGTGACTTATCGCGTGTGACTCCTTCGACACACCTGGGCGACACAGGTGTGGTGGCCGTGTCACTCCTGCGGTAGAAGCAGCAGCGGCCAGGTACAGGTGAGGCACGCGGGGATACACGTACCGCACTCGATACACGTGCCGCGCCTGATGGCAAGGTGAGCACATCAAGACCGGTCTCCAGCCCGTACGCGGACCATCGACGTAGCGAGGGGACAGGAAGACACGCGCAGGCACGACTCAAGTCTGCTACTGGCTCACCGCCGCCGTCACTGTCATCAACGACAGAAGCAGCAGCACGAACGCCCAGGGCTTTAACAACAACAACAGCAGCAGCAGCGACAACAAACTTGGTGGAGTCGCTGACCGATTGTCGGCTGGCATCGCGCACACGCGAGAGCGCAGCCCGTGTCACCACCATCATCATCATCACCATCATCACCACCGTCATCATCGCCACCGCCACCATCCCGGGCTCTTAGTCACTCACACCAGTGCCATCACCACCACCGTCACCACCGTCATCATCCCAAACTCACACCCGCTCACACCTGTGCCTACATCACCACTACAGCCACCACCACCACCATCATTACCGTCACAGTAGGCTCCTAGTCACCCGCGCCTGTGCCATCATCCTCGTCATCCTCGTCATCTCGACCAACCCAACTCAAATCAAGATTCAACTCTGCGCGGCCGCCGCCACGATGTCGAGCGGGAGCCACGGGGCGCACGGCTCGGTTCGCGGCGCGCCGCGGTGGCTCTGCGTGGCCGTGGCCGCCTGCTGCCTGGCCAGGTGGCCCCTCCGAGCCTCGTGCAAGGAGCTGGTGTGCCAGGAGATCTCCGTGCCCATGTGCAAGGGCATCGGCTACAACCAGACGTACATGCCCAACGCGTTCAACCACGACTCGCAGGACGAGGCCGGCCTCGAGGTGCACCAGTTCTGGCCGCTCGTGGAAATCCACTGCTCGCCGGACCTGCTCTTCTTCCTGTGCAGCATGTACACTCCGATCTGCCTGCACGACTACAGGAAGCCGCTGCCGCCTTGTCGCGCGGTCTGCGACAGGGCCAAGGCGGGCTGCGCGCCGCTCATGCGCCAGTACGGATTCGCGTGGCCCGACCGCATGAACTGCGACCGCCTGCCCGCGCAAGGCGACTCCTCCAACCTGTGCATGGACGACAACCGCACCGAGCAAGGCGCCGGCGGCTCGACCACCACCACCACCACCAGGAAGCCCCTGGCGGTGAAGCCGACGCCGCAGCCGAGGGGCGCCAAGACGAACCGCGGGGAGCAGCGCTGCGACCGCGGCTGCTCCTGCAAGGCACCGATGGTGTCCATCACGAGCGAGCGACACCCGCTGCACAACAAGGCCCGCGTCGGCATGGTGGTGCCCAACTGCGCCATGCCGTGCCACAGCCCCTACTTCAGCGCCGAGGAGATGACCTTCGCATCGCTGTGGATCGGCCTCTGGTCGGTGGCGTGCTTCTTCGCGAGTCTCACCACGGTGCTCACCTTCATGATCGACGTGAGCCGCTTCCAGTACCCGGAGCGGCCCATCGTGCTCATCTCGTCGTGCTACCTCTTCGTGTCGCTGGGCTACATCGTGCGTCTCGTGGCGGGACACGACGGCGTGGCGTGCAGCCGCGAGCCCGAGCGGCGCCACGTGCTCTACGAGACCACGGGGCCCGCGCTCTGCACCACCGTCTTCCTGCTCACCTACTTCTTCAGCATGGCCAGCTCCATCTGGTGGGTCATCCTCTCCTTCACGTGGTTCCTCGCTGCCGGCCTCAAGTGGGGCAGCGAGGCCATCGCCTCCTACTCGCAGTACTTCCACATGGCTGCCTGGCTTCTGCCCAGCGTCAAGTCCATCGCCATCCTCGCCATGAGCTCCGTGGACGGAGACCCCGTGGCCGGCATCTGCTCGGTGGGCAACCAGAGCTTGGACACGCTCCGTGGCTTCGTGCTCGCCCCGATGGTGGTCTACCTGCTCATCGGCGTCATGTTCATCATGGCCGGATTCGTGTCGCTGTTTCGCATCAGGAGCGTCATCAAGCAGGGTGGCAAGAAGACGGACAAGCTGGACAAGCTGATGCTGCGCATCGGCGTGGTCACGGTGCTCTACACGCTGCCGGCCGCCGTGCTGGTGGGCTGCTACTTCTACGAGCAGCACCACCGCGAGGCGTGGGAGAGGGCCCACAACTGCGACTGCGTGCCCGAGGCGCAGCGAGAGCGGCCCGCCTTCGCCGTCTTCATGCTCAAGTACTTCATGTGCCTGGTGGCAGGCATCACGTCGGGCGTGTGGATCTGGTCGGCCAAGACGCTCGACTCGTGGAAGCGGCTCTGCTCTCGCTGCTGCTCGCGAGGCAGGAGCAAGCGGGGTGGTGGCGGTGGTGCCGCTGGGGCTGTCGGTGGTGGTGGTGGTGGTGCTGGTGCCGCAGCAGCAGCAGCAGCCACCACCACCACCAACACCTCCACGGTCACCGCCGCCTCGTCCGGTGGTGGCCCCGCGGCGTTGCGCGGCGTCACCACCACGCACGTGCCGCAAAGCCAACCGCTCATGCATCACCACCATCACCACCATCACCAGCAGCAGCAGCAACAGCAGCAACAGCAGCAGCAACAACAACAGCAGCAACAACAGCATCTCCACTACCCACTGCAGATGCAGGGAAGTGGACAGCAGACCCTGATGTCTAGCGCGCACCTGCACCATCAACATCACCACCACCAGCAGCAGCATCAGCCGCATCAGCAGCATCATCAGCAGCAGCATTCGTCAGCAACAAGCTCTGCCGCCAGTTCGGTGCGGCACGCGTTGTTCCCGGAGCGGGGAGTGAGTGGAAGGACTGCGATGGGTCACGTGGGGATGCCCCATCCCCTACAGGTGCGCCTTGCACACGTGTGACCCGTCTACCTGGGAGTGTCTGGGTTCAAACCGGGATACGAGTCTACCTGGAATTCCAGTCTACCTGGGTCTGTCCGAGATGCGAGTCTACCTGGGTTGATCTGTACAATAAGTTTACTTGAGACTCTGGTCGACCTTGGGCATACCCGTAGCACGAGTCTACACGCAACTGCATTCTACCTGGAACCAGTGTATTTGTATTTCTCCGAGATACGAGTCTGCGTGCAATTCAGTGGACCTGGGGAATACGGTCTACCTGGACGGCGATTCTACGTGTGTCTACCTGCGTACTCCAGTGCACATGGGGACTCAAATAGACCTGGAAGACGAGTCTTCCTGGAGACAAGCCGGGCGATATCTGTCCACCGCAGTAAGTGGTCGTGAGGACACGCGTCAAAGACGTTGGATGATGCACGCAAAAGCAGTGCGAACCGAGGGGAGCGGGTAGGCAGAGAGTGGAGTGGTGGTGGTGGTGGCTAACTGAATGTAGTGCTACACCATGTACGGACCATGACAATGACTAACCCCACAGCGGGGCCACTGCGTGACAGCGAGAGAAGCCCCCCCCCCCCTCTAACTCTATGGATACTTTATCCGGGCTTATACAGGAGGCTAAGCACGTGTGTGTACATATAATTATAATACAGAAGCGTGGCCCTACGAGCGCCCTTGTATAAGCTATATATATATTATATATAAAGATGTAAAGTCTATCGCGCGTGAGATGACGTTCGCTAATTAATATATTGGTAATGTAAATACGAGGCTGTGTGTTGATTTCGCGACGTGCACTTCTAAAGACTGCGGCGTGCATCTGCGCCTGTCATCGAGGCTAAAGCAGAAGAGGGGGTTTTGAAATGAGGATGATCTTCTCAGCAGCTGGGCATACACAATTACAAACTGTGTCCGTTTTGTTTTTACACTTGTTAAAAGATCATTAAGATACCATTTGTGCTCGCGACGCATCTATGGCAGTCGGTCACACAATGCTTACGCAGCCCGTGCACTCTTTTACTTTAGTGGTCTTGTGAAATGAGCCATGTTCCTGTGTTGTGTCGCCTGATATTAAACTATCGTCGTCATCATCATAAATGAACACGCGAGCTACGTTGCATGCAATGTTGATGACGACGATTGATATACATTGTGTTAAATTCATGACCATCATCATCATCATCGCCACCACGACTGTGACGATCGTTTATTTTGTAATGCATCATCGTTAAGTCGTTGCTGCTTGATTGGAAACGTCTCATCGCCAGCATCGTCTCTGACACGCGACATTCGTTGCACGCAAAGTCGACGGTGACGGGGGGAGATGATCATGGTCGCGTTCGGCGCCACGATAATACGACGAACGTAATGACGATGAGTTGTCATTCATAATGGCCACGATTATCTTTAATTCGACAAATGATCACCTGCATTACGGCGTTGTGATGATGATAAAGCCAGTAATGCGTAAAATAAATCCTCATTGCCATCAATTCGACACACGCTTTATGCTGCATACAAGTTAAATTATGATGATGATGATAATGATGAAGAATTTAACACGAATTAATAAATAATAATGTTAGCGACTGCATCAAGTGCCACTGTGGAACTAATTATACAGGTAGTCTATGAACTGGATTCGTTCCTTCTTTACATAAAGCACTTTGAGTCGTTGACTTATGACACCGTGAGTTTCTCATCCGTTTACGCACGCACACAACGCACTTGGGCTCGCGCCGTCAGCGAGCACCTATTAAGGGCCGGATCACGGCGCACGGGGGGGGGGGGGGTGAGGGGACGGGTAAGGCAGTCGCGCTACTCACGGCCGCCTTCATCTCTCCGATGTGCTGATTGTTGTACACAAGGCGCGATGAGCACTCCCCCACTAAAACCGCGTCGAGCTTCGTTCACGGTCATCGTTCGCCACTGCACGAGCGCCGGCCCCCGCGGCCGCCGGCAATCGATCTCAGGTGCGTCCGGGCTCGTAGCGGCCAGTGCGCCAACCGCCGTGCCACCGCTCGCCGCGCGTAAACAAAGCGCGCAGTTTGGGTTAATTGCAGGCCGGGTTACTTGACGCAGGGCCGAAACGACCCGTTACAGTCGGAGTTTTACAAGCGCTCGGTGGTGAGCGGGGACCGCCGCATACATTTTTACAACTTCAGCCGTAAATTGCCTCGCTACTGGGGACGCGGTAGCGTGGCTGCGACACCTCGAGAGGCGTGCCCGTGTGTGTGTGTGATGTCTCTCTCTCTCTGTGTATACGGGTCCCCTTTTAAAACGTGCGGCTTTGGTATATGGCTCTATGGCGCATTACTGCTTGCCTGGGTAATACCGACAGCTGAGTGAGCATGGCTCGCTGATGAGTCCCGGTGAAAGGGAACTGCGTCACTCTCTCGCTCCCGTGCGTTGGACTCAAAATCGGAGTTTCGGGTTTGTTTTTCGGAATCTTTCGGCCGACAGAGTCCGCTCCACAGACACAATTTGAAAATAACTCGGAGTGCATTTTTATTAGTTTAGCAGTCTCCAGTCTCACGGCCCTCCGGAGCGTAAACCGGAAAGTGTCGTAACGCGCGTCAATCCCTTAAACCGGTTTCAATGTCTGTGAGTCTCAACAATCGGTGGAGGGGGGGGGGTCTGACTAGATAACCGCTTCCCAATGGATTTCCCGGTGTTGCTGATAAAAGCCACCCACTGACAACATGGCTCGTATTCATATCCGTACATTAAACATATGCACAGTAAGTTGATTAAATACCCGTTTTGTTCGGCGATTGCGCGTTATGTGTAGTAATGCATCGAAACAGGGATGAGTGGAATACGGGATAAGGATATTTGCAGTCGCTCAGAGGCAACTGAAATGGGTGCCGTGAGAATGTGAGTGTCCAGCCCTTTAACAATCCACTGCTGGACGAAGGCCTCCCCGTGTTGTGTCGGCTGAGCGGGTTGCTTGACCATACTTCACCACGCTGGTCAGCTCGGATTGGTGACGAGGAGGAGTAGGAGGAGGGGGGTGGGTGGTTCAGATGTAACTCGCCAACGTTCAAAGCCGTGGCTAGGAATCTAACTCGGGTAGCCTGAATCACAGTGCAGCGCGCTAACAACTGCGCCACCACTCCATCATCAAAAAAGCGTAATCCTGCTGTCATAAGGTACAACATTAATCGTAAGAATGGTCGTTAGTGAGCCAGGGAAACTTCACTGAATCTCAAGACTCGTTTTCAAGAAGGTCCTGCGATTTGACAAATTCCGTGTTGAGTGAGGATGCTCGTGGGAGGACCGCTCAGTGTCCCGAGGAAACCCACACGCACGAGGGGACACCACCCAATATCCACAGGTCCTTTGATCCATTATATAGGGTTTTTTTGGGTGAGATCGTATAAATATAAATGTGTCGCTAAACCCGCCACCACCCGACACAGCCGATTAGTAATTTAACACGTAGGCTTTCGCGACCAATATTATTCATAATATAGGTTTTTGGGTGTGTCGTAACCCTCCACCACCCGACACGGCCAAACAATAAATGTGTCGTAACCATCCACCACCCGACACGGCCAAACAATAAAAAATGTATCAAGTTTTTCAAAGGACAAAATAATTCACTTCTTTAGCCCACCTGTGTGTTGAAGAGAGAACCAACAGCATTAAAAAATTTGAGTCGTACGACGTTTCGCTGGTAATTACAATCAGCTTCATCGGGCAAGAATAGTGAAGCTCTCCTGTTGCTTCCGGTCTTAAATAGAGCATCAGCAGGGTAAGGTTTGTCACGTAAACAGAACGTGCCAATTCGTCACTAGTACAGCACAACGGTGTGTTGGAGAGCCAAGCCACAACATTTATAATCTGAGTACACATAATGTGGCCTTGCTCTATAACACACCGGTGTGCTGTACTAGAAACGAATTGCCATGTTCTGTTTACGTAACAACCCTTACTAATTGGCTGTGGCGGGTTGAACGAAGCATGTATATTTACGCGAACCCAAAAAAAACTATATTATGGATGATATTGGTCACGGAAACCTACGTGTTAAACTGAGGTCCTTTGATGTCGATTTGATGCACTCGGCATTAATGATACGTTGTCAGCCATTGTCGATCTACTGTTGGATGGACCGACCATCCACGCGCTCATTCACTGGAATCTGCCTCGCTTCCCAATTGTAGCCACAACCTCCTCTAAAAAGTGAGATTATTTCCTCTAAAAAGGCCATTACTATGCATAATAATATTATCATTTCTACAGCCTCGTAGCTTTGCTCATAAAGATAATATTTTATTCTTAGCGACTCTAAAATAACCACTTATTTTTTATTTTTACGTAGCTTGTTATTACCATTGTTGCGCAAACACTTCAGCATAGACTGTTTTAATTTAATTTGACACCATGGTTGTTATTTATAAGCTGTGTGCAAGCGCAAAAGCCTCCAGATTATTGATAATTGCAGTTATAAAAAATACTGTATGACAATAACGACTTACAGCCCTTTGTAACTCCAATGCTGGAAGAAGGACTCCCTTATGCTTTGCAGGCCACGGGCTATATTTATTACCAGACTTCACCACGCTGCTTACAGCGGATTGGTGAAGGCGGGGGGGGGGCAGTGGTTTTCTTGTACTGCCCTCAACGCCTGCTGACCGTCTGTCCAAATACGGGCCAGGCTCACGCCTGCTGAGCTTTGCGATATTCCGACGCGGCGAGATGCTTCACACGTGCAGATGCTGGCGCTGCGGTGCCCGGCCACAGCCACAGACACACCTGGAATGCGGGGAGATGGTTTTTTTTAAAGGCACAAATTTACAGACAACTTCATCCGGTTGGAATGTCTATAGCGTTGCGTGTGTGTGTTTGTGTGTGTGTGTAGTTCGATTGCCGCTTACGGCCAACACCAGTGACGATTATCTAAACCGGTCCTGGGCCTTCCCTAGGTCGACTCAGCCTCAAATGAGGACCTGGTGTGTAAACATCGCCACTGGGGAGACAAAGGCGGCCGGGCGTGGTGCTGGCCACCCGCCCCCTCGTGTGCCGTGCCGGCCTTCATGGGTGATACTCACTAACAGCACTTGCACCAACAGTCTGTTAAGGCTATACGGGGGAGCTTTGTCTTTGAGTAGGTCTGTATGTGCGAGCCTGTGTGTGTGTCTGTGTGCGTGAGAGTCTCTGTCCTGGTTGTTTAATACCCAGGCCAAGTTTTGACACCTAAACTGTCACCTATAATAAAGACAATAATTGCAGCTGTATTGAAGGCCTCCTCCCTATTTTGTGTCGCTTATGGGAGTTGTTTGACCATACTTCACCACGCTGGTAAGTGCGGGTTGCTGATGGGGCCGGGGTGGCAAGGGAGATCACTCGCCACTGATGTTAGCCGTGGCCGGGATACGAACTGGACATTGCTGGATGATAGTGATCATCATCATCACCACCATAACCGATATAGACATCTTGACGATAAGCATTATCATGTCTGAATCATCAGTCATCATGCTAAATGATTGATTATCACGATGATAACCATCAGTACTGCTGTGTCATCAATATTTGTGAAGGGTCGTGATGATAATGACCATTGCTGAATCATCACAATGATCATCGTCAGTTCTGAATAGGCATACTGTTCTTATCATTGCGGAAGAATCGTGGTGAATATAATGATCGTCATTGATAGATTATCATGATCCTAATCGTACTCATCAGCGTGTCCGTACGTTCTGGACACTGAACAATGTCTTCACGTGATAACACCGCCCCACGCATCACCCTGTGTGTGTTGCTGTATGTTCTGAGCGTCAATGTGTGTGTCACTGTGAGCCCCTCCAGTCACTCTGTGTGTGTCACTGTGTGTGTGTCATTGTGTGTGTGTGTCACTGTGTGTGTGTCACTGTGAACCCCTTGTCTCACTGTGTGTATCACTGTGTGTCACTGTGTGTGTCTCACTATGTGTGTCTCACTATGTGTGTCTCACTATGTGTGTCTCACTGTGTGTCTCACTGTGTGTGTCACTGTGTGTGTCTCACTGTGTGTGTCACTGTGTGTGTCTCACTGTGTGTGTCACTGTGTGTGTCTCACTATGTGTGTCTCATTATGTGTGTCTCACTGTGTGTCTCACTGTGTCTCACTGTGTGTGTGTCACTGTGTGTGTCTCACTGTGTGTGTGTGTCACTGTGTGTGTCTCACTGTGTGTGTCACTGTGTGTGTCTCACTATGTGTGTCACTGTGTGTATGTCACTGTGTGTATGTCACTATGTGCGTCTCACTATGTGTCTCACTGTGTGTGTCACTGTGTGTGTCACTGTGTGTGTCTCACTGTGTGTGTCACTGTGTGTGTGTCACTGTGTGTGTCTGTGTATGTGTGTCACTGTGTGTGTGTCACTGTGTGTGT
>CM025627.2:10216089-10226884 GCA_014621495.2 Entosphenus tridentatus
AAGCCTCGAGAATAATTTATCTACATCGGCCTTCAAATGAGTTAGATAGTCCGGCGGTGGACTATCTGTTTGCTTGGCCGCGTTAATATTATTAATCCTTGATCGTTTCTGCGTGGATTAAAAATCGGCAGTTCTATAGGATTCGGGGAGGGGGGGGTGTCAAAAGTCCGCGTGCGTACCGGGAAGGGGGGGGGGGCTCAAGTTTTGACAGATTGCTGCGTGCCGACTCAATGGATGGCCCCTTAGGGGGGGGCTCATGCGTGTCTGCGCGCTTGTGGGCAACGATTTGGGGGCGTAGCGAGCGAGCGAACGGCCCGGCCACCTTTGTATCCCCGGTGTTGATGTGCAGGACCACAGCGCCGCAAGAGGTTAACACGTTAACACAAAAAAATGGGTTAACCTCGGGGAGAATCGAGCCAGGTTCAGACACGATATCTCTCCCGGCGACGTCTGACATCGAGGACAAACAAATACAACACTCACGGACACACACTTGTGTGCTGTACACACACAAACATTAAACACACTAACACGCACACACACGTGAACAGGTACACACACGTGAACACGTAGACACACGCGAACAGGTACACACACGCCAGAACATCATGTTCTCATCGGACATGTTGTTGTCTCGTTTGTAAAGAGAGATGTTTTTCTTGTTTCTGATATTGCACGGCCTGTAATGAGATATTACTACATTGTCACGGATTTCAAAGGTACACATTTAGATGTAATATCAATTTAAAGCTGTGGCCAAGGCCGTATCGTGTCGTTGGGACTAGTTCATTGGGTTAAATATTTCAAAATAATCTGTCGGTTTGTCTAAACATTGTGCGAATGTTTGTTGAATATTTTTTCGTTCAAAAAAATGCGCGTTTGTTTTGGTAACCACACGTGGTTTCCAAAACTATAGCAAATTACTTTAAATGCACACGCACTGCATCATCACACATAGACACATGGCATTAATTGTTCCTAAATTCCGCAATAACAATTAAAATTCAACACATTATTCAATAACACTGCGGCTTTAAAGCGATAATAATCATTTATTTATTTAATAGGTGACGTATCAGGCATTAACACGTCGTTCCGGGCATTGGCCCTTATTCAGGTGCCACAAATAAGGACCATTGCCTGAAACGTTGCCTACTATTATTTTGCGTCTTTTGAGGCCACACAGCGTTGTTATTGCGAATGTGTTGAGGTTGCGTGTGTTAATAAAAATAAAAATAAAACAATAAAAATCACGACGTTTCGGAGGCAACACAAGCCTCCGTCATCAGGTGGGACCGTCACAGCCAAGAATATGAATCCTTGCAGTCACGAAAGCTTCAAATCTAGAAGTTGCGTGTGTTATTAGTGGTCGTACACCACTGTCCACGCAGCAACAGCATCACCACATGATTTGTTACATTACGAAGAACGTTCAGAACCAGTTACCGCTTAAATGGATGTTCTATTCCGACGACAACGTGACACAGTATTAATACTGATACAGAGAAATACACAGGGAGATACATATATATAGTTCGGACACACGGTAAATAACGAAAATAAAAATAAAAATCTGAAAACTGCGCAAAGGAGCATGGGGGAGAGACGCACGCTTGGAATTGCATTGAGAGCTAGAAAGTGGAATACGTGGATTAGAGAACACACGCGGGGTAATGACAGAGTTCACCTGTTTAAAAAAAAAAGGTAAGTCGGGCTCGAGAAGGACACGTGGCTGACGGTCACGAGCAATCACGGAGTGGCAGCCACGGAATGAATGGAACGGCATCCGAGAAGACGTGTGGCGGGGGGATGGAGCCACTAAATATGTTGTTGTGCAGGTACCAGGTGGATCATTCACATCGCAGGGTTGTGAGAGATGGCGGCAGATTGGTGAGGCCTTCATTCAGCAGTGAATTAAGCATCGCTTATGATGATATAGTACGTAAAATGTAAATATGGACAAGTCTTACAAACACATGAAACTCGCTTAAACACGATATTGTACACCAGGGAGCTGGTAGGAACGTTGGGTTGCTCGGTCAATGGCCAGGGTCAACGGTGGCGTGGTGTATTCCGCAAATATGCCCGACTGTGAGGGCGGGCACAAGCCGGCGTGAGTAGGTTAAACGTTGAGTTGTATAAGGGCACCACGGGGTGACCAGCCCCTCCCCACCCAGCCCCACCCCTCCCACCCCCCATCCAGCCCCACCCTCCCCACTCAGCCCCACCCTCCCCACCCAGCCCCTCCCCACCCTCCCCACCCAGCCCCTCCCTGCACGACGGACGGACGAACACAATAATCCCCTGTGGGCTGGTGTAACCAGGAGGTTCCTACCAGTAACATACCCACATAGCTATGCAGAGGTGGAGCAGTGGTGAAGTGGTCATCGCACTGCGCTATGAACCCGACGATCAGAGATCAATTCCCGGCCACGGCTAACGCCAGCGGGCGAGTGATATCTGACCTGACTTTGCACCCCCCGACTTCCTTCACCAACCCACATTGACCAGCGTGGTGAAGTATGACCAGGCGACGTGGGGAGGTAGGTATTCATCCAACAATTTGCTTAACACGTGACTGCAAATGGACGTAATGTATTGCCGTGTGAATAACCTCACTCATTTTCAAATGGTCATCGCATAATTTTAACACGTAGGCTTTCGCGACCAATATTATTCATAATAAACGTTTTGGGTTAGATCACGTTAATTATAAATGTGTCGTAACCCTCCACCACCCGACACGGCCAATCAGTAAAAAAAGTGCCACGTTAACAAAAGACAAATAGTTCACTGCTTTAGCCCACCGGTGTGTTGAAGAGTGAATCCACAGCATTTACAATTTTTGAGTCCGACGTTTCGCTGGTAATTACTTCCAGCATTATTGGGCAATTCGCCAGAATGGTGAAGCCTTCACTTGCTCCCGGTCTTAACTAGAGCAGCAGGGTGACGTATTTCACTGTTGTGGGCCACGCAGAAAAATGGGAACCTCCACAGTGATGCCACCACAGATGGTACCGACCAAAGTGAGAGGTCTACTCTGGGAGCACGGACTCATAATGGACGAGACTGGTAAGAAGGCGAACGAGAGGGCGTCGACCCGCCCGATGCGTACCAACCCACATATCTTCATATCTACCTACTTACCTACAAACCCACATACCTTCACATCTGCCTACTTATCTACCAACCCACCTATCCGCCAATGTACCTACCTACCTACCCACAAACCCACCTGACGTCATATCTACCTGCTTATTTATATACCAAACCATCTATATATGGACATAGATATGGAATCACCCATGTATCCACCTAGTTACCTACTTACACACACATTTTTCGACTTAGATATCAACTAATTTATATCATTTCTACCCACTTCCCTACCCACCTATCTAACCGACTATATACCTACCCACCTTTCTACGACTTGCTTACCTACTACACTCATCAATCAACCTATTGACTGACCTACTCAGGATTTGCCAAGCTGCCTAACATTTTAATCATCCACAATATCCACAATCCTACTGACCTACCCACCCACCCGGCTAGCTACCTACTTACCCACCAACCCACATATTTACCTTCCCACCTACTTACCGACCTACCTATCCACCCACCTAATTATGTTCTTACTCACCAACACACCTATTTCCCTATCTACCCACCCACTTACGTAGATACCCACCCACATAATTACCATCCTATCTACCCACCTAACTACTGTCCCACCCACCGAGCTATTTCGCAACCCATCAACTTACGTTAGTACGCATACCTATACGCTGCCGTGATGTGGGCCATGGCATAACCATTCTAGATGAATTTACGCACTCTCTCGCATTCACTATGAGTTAAAGAAACAGAGAGGTTCAGGCTCGTGTGAATGCATCCACGTCCCTTCCATTGTCTCTGCAAGACACACGCGGCATTGGACATTGTCCTGGGACAATTTAACGCGACTCTCTCACACCAAAAAAGCAGCACAATCGCCTCCAAGTCACCGGAATGATGCACAAGTACGTCGTAGGCACGCACGCACCCGGAACACACACACACACGCGTGTGTTTGTTTTGGCAAGAGAGACAGAACAGATCAAGCAGCTGGCGTTACTAATCACGAGGGAATGAAGAGTGAATCGGACCTTTACACGTGTATGTACGTACGCACGTGCGACCTCCATTGAGTCACGTTAGAGATGCCACGTGTCTTTCGCGAGCACGCAATGAGTCACAAGCAAGAGACCTAATCTCAGCCGGGTTTTAGATGCTTTTCCGCACCCGGAACACCACCGCATCTCGCTATGGCCGTGGCCACTCGGCACGTGAAACTTACCCAAGTTATAACAATGAGCGAGAGAATATTCGGTGAGAAATCGAGCCCTGGTCTCGCGTGTGTGGGTGGGTGCTTGAGAGCCTGGGTTTCCAAAAATCACAGCTCCTCCAGATGTCATTAGAGTTGACGACTTTCCACGTTTACCAATATGCTCCGTTCAAATATTAATTGAGTCTGTTACATGCTGCGTGCTTGAAAATACATTGAGAGGCAGAAAGAGGAGCATATGGATTAGAGAACATACGCATGTCATCGACATACCCATGTCAATTACATCGTTGAAATTGATAAGAAACGTGGTCATGGGCAGACCACGTCGCGTAAAGAAGCGATGGTTGATGACCGATGGTCAGGCATAATAACGGAGTCTTAGCCAAGGAATGCAACGTATCCGGGAGAACATCCATCGAGGAGATGGAGCGATGAAATCAGTCAATGCGCAGATGCTGGGTGGATTATTGCATCACAGGATCGTGATGGGTAGTGGCGGCGGTTTGGAGAGGCCTTCATCCAGCAGTGGATTTGCCGTAGCTGGTGATGCTGTTGATCACGCGTTGCGTGCGCCTGATGATTGCTAAACACGTCCCGGCGAACGCGTAGAGAGCGATTCTTAATTTGAATGAGGCTACGTCACGCTACGCACACCACCTGCGTCTGCACGGGGAAGGCTTTAACAGAACAATCGGCCAGGGCCGTGACTTCCTATGTTAAATCCAAAGCACACGAGGACACCACGCACATCATTATTGTGAGGCATACTTAGCATTATCCCTGCCAATGCCAGCGTATTGTTTTCGCGCAGACGCAGCATTAACAATCCGGAATGTGTTGTTGCTTTATATATAAATAGAGAACGTGCACTTGCGTTTATTAAATACACAAAGAGTGTGTGTGCCTTTTCCACTTGGTGGACAGGTGGATGACTGTCCTCTTTGACCGAGAAACTATGAGGCTCACAGTCTCCACGGATCATCTCTCATTTATTAAAAGTCACCGTCCTGTGTTAAGAAAAGTGGGCTCAGGCAGGGCACGTCATGGCTATGAGAGATGATTGCCCATGGTCGGGACCAACGTCGGAGTGGCAGCCAAAGGGGAGGACGGGCCAGAGAGGGAATAGCCCGTGGAGACGGAGCGGTGAAATCATCAAGGTGGATTATTGCATCGCAATAGCGTGTGGTGGTGACGGCTTGGGGAAAGCGTCATCCAGCAGTGGATAAACCATGGCTGATGATTTATTTGACCATAGCTAGGCATGAGTTGCCATATTTTTACACTAATTTTATTGTGAGAATCCATAAATACAGATTTTAAAAAATTTGTCTTAACAGACATCTTCATTTCAACCAGGTGGTAATCCAGTGGGATTCGTTGCAACATTTTAATCATCATAAGCTCATGTAAAATTCCCAAGTCACCGGCCTCCTTCTGCTAGATCTGGTAGTTGTACGATCTGGTTTTAGGTCTCCCTCTTGGTTTCCAACTTCTGAGGTGTCTCTGTAATCAGTCCAATGCCGGTCTCACCCTCACCCTGCACAAGCGCCCCACTCATTAACGCCTCTTCTTACTACTGATATCTAAAACACCTTTCTTGCCACGTTACATTCTGAACTCTTAAATGTACGTACGCTTCCCCTCCACGAAACTGTTTGCAAAGTCTTAACACTACAGGTGAGCAGGTGAAAAGCCTCCTCATTGGTGGGTTTTGACCACAATTGTTGGGTTGAAACTAAACTAAAACACTAAACTATTTACATTATACCAGGTGAGGCCCACTGAGCTATAAATAGCTTTTTTCAGAAGCGAGCTGGCCTAAAATGATAGCCCAACTTAGTGACTTATCATGTGGAAATCTATATCAGCCAAATACCCTAAATGTGGAGGGGAAAACCGGATGACCCGGAGAAATATACACTGGGAGAAACACGCAAACTCCAAATATACAGCAGCAGGCGTCAGGGTCGGCATCGAACGCCACGACCTCCTGTATACCAGGCGAGGTAGTTAACATCTCACAGCCACTGTGATGATGATGAGAGAGAGAGAGAGAGACACTCAAACTCCAAATATACAGCAGCAGGCGTCAGGGTCGGGATCGAACCCACGACCTCCTGGAAGATGTTGCTGTTTTTTCCTGGATTTTTCTGTTTGCGCATAGTCACTTTAAGATGTTTTCTTGTTCATGTTTTTGTTTTTTGTTTGTTGCGGTTGCACCCGATTCAAGAGCCGAATGGCTCACTGGACTATACCAAATAAATTAAACTGAAAACTGTATACCAGGCGAGGTACATGCGGATACCCAGGACCGAGTCAAACACCACCCGCCACTGACGTGAGCCGTGGCAGGTAATCAAACTGATGCCCCCGTGAAAGGAGAGAGAAGCGGGTAGCTCTATAAAGACAGCCCTTACTCACATCATGACCCACCAGCTCCAATCAACACCTACAGCCACGTGTCATTATAACGACGTCCAACATCGCTTCATTATCATAATTTATTCACGCAGATCGCCCAATCAACGACCGCCGAGGGACATGCAAAGCGGCGGGGGGGGGGGGCAGGGCGGGGCTTTTCTCGACGAGCCAATGAGATGGCGGCTCACGAACTCGCGGTTGCATTTCCCACCGCGTTTAGGCGAGGCTCGCGCCGTCATTGGCTCGCGCCGCGTATCCGTATTGGGGTTTTTATTTTAGCGTAAAAGCGTGCGCGTCCTCTCTTGCACGGTGGGTGAAGTCTGTTCCGCGTTTTAATGGAACGGGGCGACGCGACATTGTGATGGGGGAGCAAAGAAGTGTAATTGCGAGAAGAAACACACAACCCCCTCCCCCCACCGTCGTTTTAATTCAACCGGAGCTTCCGGGCTGACTGTACGGCCTTACTGTAGTACAATACGCCGTGGTTACTGTACCTTACTGTACGTACAGTGCGTAAGGCAGAGAAGCCCCTGTCCTCTTGACCAGTGGAGGGAATTCCACATTCACATGGCGGGTGCTGGTTTATTTCGCGCGTGTGGCGAGCACGAGATTTCACAAAGTGGTACCTCGTTTTATCAACCCTGTGCCATGGTTTCGTGGCTGATGCCGGGTGGACCGCTCGACCAAGGGCACAACATTTGACGGCTGGGGCTTGTATCGACTTAGCAATGCTCCTTATGCGTCTCGTTTTGTCTGAGGTGGGAATATGTAGATTCGATAGACTGTACAGTACACAATTGGTTGACATAACCCCAGCAGCCACGAGTTCGATAAATTAATGGAAATGGTACAAAAAAACCCTGAATCAAACCGCGGTTTATAATCGTGACTATTCGTAAGATTTGCAAGGGGAAGCGAATGAATAAATATTGATTCCCTAACCCTAGGTATGTAACAATTCACCCATTCATACTCTTAGGTTTTTCCTAAGGTGGGACCGTCAAGTGATACAGCAAATCTGGCTGTGACGGTCCCACCTGATGACGGAGACTTGTGTTGCCTCCGAAACGTCGTGATTCATTATTTTATTTCTATTATTTCTATTTATAATTTTTTACCTACGTGACTTTACCGAAAAACCTATGAGTATTAATCCTTGCAGTCACGAAAGCTTCAAATCTACAATTAATTCACCCATTCCACGAAAGGCGATTTGATCCTTATGGCAGGACCCCGGGCTACCAACTAATACTAAATCTGGCGAGGCAATTAAAGATTTTATTTATGGGACACTTTTTTTTTCGGGGAGTGGAGGGTGGCGGAGTAGAGTTGAATCGTTACACCCCCGAGGGTAGCGATTTTGTTCGGGTGTACTGTGGGATGCCGTGTTGCAAGAGCGTCGCTAAATGCCCTTTAAAAGATGAGCGAGGCACGCGGCCTGTTTGCCATCAACTGTGCGTGTGAAACGGATAAAAAAAGGAGATTTTGCTCTGTCCAATGCATTTCAGAGTTGTAGCGCCATATGATGAGAAGAATTCGCCATTTGGAAGTCTCACATAATTATTACTTTATGCAGAATGTCTCACAAACTCGTGGTCCAACTCTCCGTTGCACCCAGCGATGAGTTTTCCCCATGAAAGTCAAACGAGATGTTTAAGCTTTCAATGCTGGAATATAGCCAAAGTAAGTGAAAATCTAATTAATGTTTTGTGTATTGGTGTGCGTGCAAACATGATAGATCTGCTATTCAGCCAAATGAAATTGAACATTTTACGTGCAATCTTTAATACATATATAGTCATTGGTGACTGGGCTTAGACCATCAAATGCACTTGAGAACCCAGTTAAATTACAAGTGGCTGTAACCTACATTAAAACTTCATAACCCACTGGTTCTGCCTTAGCTCCCAGGCCGATGAAGCACCCATAATTTCACAATTGTACAGGAGACTTTAATCTTCGAATAGTGCATCGTGTACAGCTCGTCGAGATGATTCGATTGCCGACCATCAACAGACCAAAGATGACCCCGGGATACCGCCATAAGGTTCATCTGTTCAAATCAAGCGCACGCTTTTCATTCGATTTTTATTCAATAGAATCCTCTTGACATTGTGAGGCATGTGGTATCGGATATCCTGTGGTAGCTACACCGTTGCCTTGAATCTAACGCCACGTATTGTATACGAGTCGAAGAGCTCAACGCATGCCTTGTGACCAATAATCGATTTTATTTGATAAACCCATTATTCGTTAGATGTCTACAACATCCACAAGTCAATGGTGGAAATTGCAAAAAATGTTGCAAGGCTGAGTACATCCAAAGAACAAATACTGTTGAATTCCCATGAAATGGTACTGATTTTATCAACCTCAGGCTGATGGGCAGAGCTGAACCTTTTCTGGTATTTGAATTTGCAGACCTTGAGGTTAAGCCTGGAACGCTATGACCACAATGGCTGATCATTAACAGTGAAATGTGTGCATTGGTCAACGACTGCATTGCAAGCTCTCAACGAATACAATGTTACGTAACAAAGGGAAAATACCTTTATTTAATGAGGGCAACATCCATCGGTTATCCCGACCATTGGCAATAGTGCCACCACATAAACCTTCTCACCATGGCGTATTTCTGTTCGAGGCCCCATTTGTACAGTTTCTCCGTCTCGGTTGGGTGTTGAACTAATAAAACAACAAAACGCCTTTTGGCTTAAACTATTTAAAAAAACCACCCAGTTCCAGATATACATCTTCACAAAATTACCCAGACATGTCGCCTTGGCCACTCGCCCCACCACTATTATAATTTAGATATCCGCATGTTTTGACAACGAGGACATTGGCCCAACCCCTCGTCCTAATTGAACTCTGCAAGATTGTTTTAAAGGGGAGGAAAAAAGAGTAATCATCCCCTTGAATAGGACGGCTCAGCAAGCAATGCATTGACATGTTTTACATCTATAAGTATACCCCCACGAAAAACTCTGGACGAAAAAACATGTTCTGGCTAGAATTTATATGGCAAAACCTGTTTTTGTTTATACACGTAGAATATGTAATTGTCGGTGTACTTATGTAAAGCTGGGTCTCCAATTAAAAACAGTGAATGGTATCAATGGGCTTTTTACCTGGTTATAAAGGTTTACTACCTCGTTACTTGGGTGTACTGCATTCAGTGAGTACAACATCTGAATGGGAAATCCCATAAATAATATCAACTATTGCGATGTTTAAATCAAAGAAGGGTGGATTAACCTGAATTAAAAACCATAACTCGGCTTCACTTTAAAAAAACCCCTATCAACGTTAGTTATCAGAATATGTATTTATACTGGAGGAATCCGATGAGATAAAATGCAGTTTTTCTCCCACAGACGTCCAGTAGTTAGACCACACCGGGCATCATGAGTCTGCCCGTCGCACGCAATCGTTGCCATTACTGAGCAGTCGTCGCCACCACCGCTGCCAAACTCACCGCCTGATGATGCCGGTTGTAATTGCTGGCAAAACGTCGTGCTCGGACTGTAAATGTTGTGGATTTGCTCTCGAACACACGGGTGTGTGCTGCACTCGTAACGAATTGGCACGTTCTGTTTACGTGACAAACCTTACTGAATTGGCTGTGTCGGTTGGTTGGCCGGTTTAACGACACATTCATATTTATGCGATCTAAACAAAAAAACAACATTATGGATAATGTCGTTGTTTGGCAAACTGCGCGCGCCCTCGGTTTTGCAAGCCGCCGCTTGTCTGGGAGGGGCACGGAAACCGGTTTAGCACAGAGAGGCGCGCAGGCCACCTTGAGGCGCATTCGCACTCGGGCTGCGATGATCGTGGATTTTTTGTAACGAGACCGGTGATGGTAGGTGGGTGGTGGTAGGTGGTGGTAGATGGTGGGTGGTGGTAGGTGGTGGATGGGGTGGGTGGTGGATGTGGTGGGTGGGTGGGTAGTGGTGGTGGTCGGTGGGTGGGTGGGTTGGTGGTGGATGAGTGGGTGGGTGGTGGTGGTGGATGAGTGGGTGGGTGGTGGTGGTGGAT
>CM025627.2:10226894-10253446 GCA_014621495.2 Entosphenus tridentatus
TGGGTGGGTGGTGGTGGTGGATGAGTGGGTGGGTGGTGGTGGTGGATTGGTGGTGGTGGATGGGTGGGTGGGTGGTGCGAGTTGTAATTACTGCCGAAACGTCCAGATTGTAAATATTGTGGATTTGCGAAAGCCTCCGTGTTAAATAGAGTTAATTTGCTCGCCTCTGCGAGGACCGGGCAATGTAATAATCAGTATCAGAGTCATCAGATGTATTCGTGCACAGTTCACAAATGAGTAAACGTCTGCTGCAGAGATGGAGCAATGAAATCGGCTTGTGTGCAGGGTGCCAGGTGTATTGTAATATTGCGCGGGACCTTGTGAAAAAATGACGGCTTGCACACATGCATTCATCCAACAGTGGATGTATCATCGCTGATAATGATGAATTAACGACAGGTCCCAACGTACGTCCGAAATATACCGAATGATCCATTTATAGATGTCCCACTGACACATCAGTGACCTCGGCTTATATATTATCGAATTATGCAAGCAAATTGTAGTGGCTATGCTGTACAAAGTGTACCAGGAGAGTTTAAAGACGTGTACTAGGTGTATAAAGAATGTTGGAAGACTTATTTAAGCTTGGAATGAGAATGCCGTTTTCTCTATGAATTTGTAACTTTATTGCAGTAGCTATAAATGGATCACCCTGTATTCACGTGTACGCTTTGAAGCAGCAACACGGTTACAAAGAATCAAAACCACTGAGAGTTGCAATTTAAGTCCGAACAATTCAAAAGTCTTAACAGTGACAGAGTGATTCATGTAGTGGCTTAACAGCAAATTATTTGTTTTTTTCGCGTCCTACCTTGTAAATGCAGACTCTTCCTTTTCCCCAAAACTGGTGACGCCATGGTGGCCGTTTTCAGCAGCGAGACCCAAACCAACCCGTTCCATTTACAAGTTTAATTAAACCATTGCTGATTGGACATCCTCTGACCATCATGCTGTTACATAACTGGTTTGGTGGTGGTGGTGGGGAGGAAACACTCCATTGTTTGGGAATCGCTCATTCCTTGCGTCTCTACTTAATCAAGGAGATTGTTTCCATTTCCTGCAGGTGGAGGAGCCCTTGCCAGTGTGAACGTCTTGTAAACTTGCAGAGGTCCCAAACCTTTTTGGCACCAGGGGCCGGTTTCGTGGAAGACAATTTTTTCACGGACCGGGGGGCAGGGGAGGTCATCATTGGGTCTTTCCAACTTTTCAAAGAAGCTCTCCAGCCACGTTTGTTTTTTACTCATTGTGGCTACTAGGGGTTAGCAGCTTGTGGGCTTACCAACACTGTGACTGAGACATGCGGAGTGCGGGAAAGAGGCGCGGACGTAAATGGTCAATAATAAAACAATGGGGGCGGGCCCATGGGTGGGAAAAAACAGATTTTTACAGCGGCAGGCATCGGGGTTTTTCTTTAATACAATTAAACCCGATTTCTGGGTAATTAAAACCTGGTTTAATGAATACGAAACTCTGATAGGCTTAGGCTGCTTCCTCGTCGGTGCTGCTATCATCGTCCTCGGGGCCGTCGGGCACGGGGTAGTCGTAGAATGCGGCGGGCAAGTTGGTCTTGATGAACACGAGCTTCTCCTCCACAATCGTGGGCGCCAGTGAGTTCCTTCGCTTGGAATGGATGAAGCCCATCGTTGAGAAGTTGGCGAAGTGCGGTTCTGCAATTAGACCCAATTAAACCGGATTTCTCCCAATCCCAGATGATCGGGTTTAATATAAAAAGACAATTAAACCCGATTGTAAAAAACCCGACTGTGCCACCCTTGGGCGGGCCACGCGCAAACTCACCACTCTCACCTCCTGCCGCTGTGCGGGCCGGTCCCTAACATGCCACGGACCGGTACCTGTAATGTAAAGGATGTGGAAACAGCCGCAGTCGTTGGTTTGGTTTAGTTATCATTCATCAACTCTGGAGCTTTCCAAACACGAGATATTTGACATTCTTTACGTGATAATGCATCACACCTGATGTGTGTGCCACACACACACACCTGTAATACAGCCACGAGGAGGTAGGACCAATGGTGCACACATGATCTATCTGGGAGACGTCACAGTGCCTCGGGGTTTGTGGAAGTCTCTTGCGGTCTCTACTGCTCGGGTCTGGAGGTAGTAACAGCGTTTCGGCTCCACACCGATTTTTTTGTTTGTTGCAATGTACTGCATTGACTAAACATCCTAAAAGAGAATTCTGTTGAAAACAGTCTTAGGGAATGTATTAATCCATTCGCTTTGGTTCTTTCGGTAAAGTCACATAGGTATAACATAAAATAATGTATGGATTCCTGCAGTCACGAAAGCTTCAAATCGAGATTGTACTAATCGTTGTTTTGGTATTTGTCTCTGCTGTCACCAGCCCTGAAGTGACAGCACCGTCTTGTAAAAGGCGCGCTTGGCTCCGTGTAGCTGCTCTTTGCGGGACGATGGCGTTGGTGGTGTACGAGGACGCAATTCCCCCGGTCCTTCGCCGTTTCCACGAGCCGTCGATGGCGCTGAGATTTGCGGGACGAGACGTCTCCCTGCGGCAGGACTGGGGCAGGCTTGGCGTGGCTGCCGTGGTCTGGGACGCCGTGAGTGGGGGCCCCCATTCCCCCAAGCAAGTTCTCGTTTTTTTAATTATTGTATTTCCTTCCTGCCAAAAGCAATCGGTGGTGGTGTTTGCTGTCGTATGTCACTACAGGCTGTGGTTCTGGCCACGTACCTTGAGCTCGGCGCGGTGGAGGTGAAGGGAAAACGTGTCCTGGAGCTGGGTGCTGGAACGGGGTTGGTGGGAATTGTAGCGGCGCTTCTCGGTAGGGCTCAGGTGCCCGTGGCTCTCAATTAGCACCATGACCACCGCAAACAACCATCCACAGCGGCTTTCTATTGGAGCTCTCATGTTGGTGCCATTAAAATTCTGATTAATGATGTCTCCCTTGCAAACAAGACCGAATGGATCAATAAGCTCTTGCGTCCAGAGAATAATGAAGGTGATGCATATGATGAAGTGTTTTTATAAATGATGGCATGAGGCTTTGTGTGATGGAATAAAACCCACAGCAACCCCTTGGTCTGCCATAGATACCAATGAGCACGATTGTCCCTTGTAAAGCAGTCACGTGTGGTGCACAGTGGCTTTAAGTCCCTTAGCCTAGACCACACACTCATAAAAGCTTTGTTTGCCGACGACAAGCATGACCGGCTATAACAATATTGTTACATTAGTGCTCGTACTTATATATGGGTTGGTTTTCTCTGGACAGTCCGGCTGTCCTCCCACTCAAAACATTTTTTTTTAAACTTACCAAACTTTCCAAGCAGGACCCTGTTATCATTTTTTGTACAGTCATTGATGACCTGCCTGAGACCATCAACACTCGCACCTGAGAACCCAGTTAAATCATCGGTTGGGTAGCCAAAACCCAGATTTTCATTTCTGTACTTAGAGGTGCTGGCACAGCGGTCTGATCCCATCCAGTGGTACAGCAATTTGGATTTCTGCAACTGAAACAGCTGTCAGTGTACAGCTCTCCGATGTTTTTGGGGCCGTGTCGCCCGTTGTGAAGACCGGCCCAACATCGGAGAGCTCCACAACACCACGGGAAAAAAGAAAAAAAAACCTACGCCGTACTTTTCAGTTGTTTCGTCATCATGCTCCCTTGCCGCCTCCACCGACCAAGGAGCATCGTCGGTGAGCATCACGGACCGTGCGCCCGTGCTGGGCTTCATCCAGGAGAACGTGGACGCCAACCTGGGCGCGGGCGAGCGGAGTCGCGTGGCCGTGCGGGAGCTCTCGTGGGGCGAGGGCCTCGGCGCCTGGGCCCCGGGCGAGCACGAGCTCGTGCTGGGTGCCGACATCGTGTACGTGCGGGACACCTTCCCGGCATTGCTCGCGACGCTGCACCACCTTTGTCCCCACGGTGAGGCGGAGAGCGCACAACAGGCACACGTGCACCTGTGTGTGCGCGCATGACCCACAACCTCTGCAAGCCCCGCCCTTTCAGATCAATGTATTCGTGTCCTTGGTGTTTGTGCCATTCTTGTGATAGCACAATGCTATCACGTCGGCGCAATGTTTCACTCACGATTGTAGTCCGTGGTAGTTGCTATGTGGCTGTACCCAATCAGGCAACTTGTCATTTTCAAATTTGGACAATGACACCGGCCCGCATGGCCTACTCTTTTTTGAATAACCTCACGAAACTTTAACGTCCACCGTGAAGCAGACGGTGGGTAGGTTGTCTGTCTTTGCAACCGGAATATGAACCAAGGCAGCCACTGGGCTCAAACACGAACCTCGACAACAAGGAGCAAACACGCTACCGATTGGCCATGCCACCATTAGTTGTTGCCACAGGACTACAATCGCAACAGGAGCACCGCTTTATCCATATTGAGGATACACAGACTAAACATCCTGCTAAGCGTTCATCACATGCTAATCTGGAGTTTTTCTCATAGCTGGAATGCTGAAATGTGAAAAACTAAATCTATTTTTCTTTGCGCTGTTATTCGTGTACAGGCTGCGACCATTAAATGCTTTTACTTGACAATATAGTTCAAGCATAGGTGGCTAAAACAGATTTTAACCCAGTATCTCAGCAGTGCTGGCTCAACGCTCTGTACGAACTCTGCCACCTCTGCTGCGTTGCTTATTTTTAGCGTCAACGTTGGGCATGCACGCACATCAGCGGTGCTAAAGGTTGCACACCGTTCAGCAGTCGTAAAACGCAAGCACAACAGTAGCGGAAAGCGTCGTTGTGCCTGCGACTCGTCTCGATTGCACCCGTGCCTCCCCCCCCTTAGGCACGGAGACGCTGGTGCTTCTGGCGTGCCGGATCCGGTACCAGCGGGACGAAGACTTCCTGGAGATGCTGGCAGGCTCCTTTGTGGTGGAGCGCGTGCACCACTGCAGCAAGCGCGACATCCACATTCTGCGCGCGAGCAGGCGGCCTTCTCCCTCCGGAGAGCTGTGAGCGTCCGTCTGCCTAAGATGCCAAGCAAGGCAGCCCCACGTACGGACGGTCACAAGGAGTCTCAAAAGACACTCATTCTGGAGAAGTCCTGCGTTGTTGATCGTCATCAGCCACGATCAAAACTCGATTAAGGTCTTGCCCAAGCCACCACAATCTCTCACGATTCTTTGATGCAAAAATCCACCAAACACCTGCACAAGAGCCGATTTCATCGCCCCATCACCGCAGTGGACAATAATATAACAAAAATGAATCAATCATGTTGACATCACCTTCACACCTGTGTCAATGATGTATCCCGGTTCAATAGTGTACTTCCTGCCCGGTGGGTTCTCCCGTAGCTGCCACTCCATTGTTCGTATCGACCACCGACCATTATCCCTTCTAGAGACGCGTCCCTGCCCAAGCCCACTTACATTTAATACGTCAATATGATGTGTTAGCCGTTATTGTTAAAGGAGTAATTTGCACATCAGAGGGAAAGCAATGGGCTGGTTGCATAAACATCTCGTGAGTTTCCCCCGCACCCCCCCCCCGATTATGTAGCAATTTAAATGGCAGTGGAAAAATACACTTGTGTATACAGGGTGTTTGAAAAAGATGGACCCGATTTGAAATCGTTACATCTCTGCAACCACAAACCGCCCATGAATGAAACTCTTACCACTTGAAAGGGCGGGGCATAGAGAGGGCGGGGCATAGAGTTTCAAATGATCACCGCTCGATGTCTCTCCCAGCGCACAAACAGCCCCTCGCCTCAGTCATTCGCAAGACACACTGCCGCATCGTTGGATAGGTCGCACGGGACCCCAAGACTTGGCGCTACACTCTTGGCCCCCAAGATCCCCAGACATCATCACACCCTGCGACTTTTTATTGTGGGGATACGTCAAAGACCGTGTTTTTGTGCCACCATTAGCGACTCATCTGGATGACCTCAAAAACAGAATCACGGCAGCGGTGGCTTTAGTGGAAGAAGACACTTTGAGTTTGGGACGAATTCAACTATCGTCTCGATGTTGTCCATACAGCAGGTGGAGGGCACATAGAGCATTTATAAAATGGTTAGTAAAACTTGATAACTCATTCAACCGTTTGTAACTTTTTGTATAATGAAATTGGGTCAATTTTTTGCAACACCGTGTAATACAAACCTGCACCACGACACCTGGAGAAGAAAAATAAAAACCACTCAAAACACGATAACGCTCAAAATGTAAAATAGATGTAATGAACATATTTGTTGTACGGATCTCTATTGGTCGCGTTGTCGGGGGTTTCTTTCTGTGGAAAAGAAGAGGCTCAATTCTATAATACGTGTTGAATCTCAAATAAAAGTTGTTTAAGCATTGGAATGAAACTTGGCCCAACATCATTTTGGAGTGAGGGAATACTTTCGTGATAGCTTTTTCTGGATTGGTGAGGAATTTGTTTCTGGACTTTAGACTCAACACCGAGCCACGTTGAGGAAGGGTTCATGTGCAACACCCAAGTTAGCTGTGCAAACGTTCCGCGTGTAATTCCCGCTTACGTGGTGCATTAAAGCCATTGTTAATAATCAACCCGATGACATGTTAAGACAACACTGCTGGATAAACATTTTTTTTTATAGAAACAAGCTTTAGAAAATGCAGCACGTAAAATCAATCTTGCACAAGCAAATCTAGTTCATGTAGGGCTCGTTTGCATTCGCCAATATTTAACTTGTGAAAAAATAATCACAAGACGTTTTCATAAATCACATGTCCAACTCCCATGTAACGCGGTTGGCACAAACGCCGTTTGCATCATGCGCTGGGCATCTCCGTGTTCATCTTGCCGCGGCGCATTATTGCCACCAGCCGGTCGCCCGAGGGGAAACGGCGCTCGGACCGTGCGAGTGAAGTTGCAATTCAACCCGTGGTGGCTTCGGCGCTATTTTGAAATCCATTTCCCAAGGAGACCATAAACAGGGAGTTTGTTTACAGAAAGCGGGCCCCCGCAAAACCCCCTTTTTAGCACGGTGGTGGATTCCACTTGCGAAATGTTTGCCTTCCTGTCCCATGGCCCTCTCTCGGGGTCCCCCCGTTCAACGCACGGCAGCGCCGCGTTTGTAAGCGATACCGCAGATGGCGGCGCTGTGTGATAAGGGCAGCGTTTACCTGGTGCGAGAAAACTGCACCTCCAGGGGATGGGGTGACGGGGGGAGTCAATCTAAACAGAGGGCGACTTCAACACACCTGCGCACACACACCCCGCCCCATGCTCCTGCCGGGTGAACGCGGCCACCCACACGCGGTGGTTTTGTAAGACCACACTGCCCCGCAGTGGCTTAATCACTGAACACCCAAAAGCAGTAATTCCAACACGGCCGTGTATCCGGCCCCACTGCAGCCCGTGTGTTTTTTTACGTTTGCAAACTTCCGTTCAAATGCAGTCCTTGCCGAAGACATTTGTACATGACGGTCACCATGAACTTGCGCCATGGTGGAAGGGTGAGGACTTGAGTTTCAAAAAGGCAGAGCCCGATTCGTGTGTGGCTGAAAAAATGTCAAAATGGCACACATTGTGGCTTTTTGCCACCAAACATTTGCACAAAAATGCCCTGCCTGCAAACACAAACATTAGGTCTCCTAAACTTCAAGTGTTTTTAAAATATCAGTAACGGAACCACTTTATTACTTCCGATTCCCTTTGGCCTAACCAATGTTATAACAGCCAGTAATGTTCCGGAGTGATGTGGCTTAGCGGTAGAGCGAGTGGCTCGCAATTGGAAAGTTGCGAGTTCAAATTGTGGTTTAGAGTTAACCTAGACCTTGGTCCCTACGGGGTCAATGAAATTCATACCATTTTGTAGGGAAGTCAACATTGATTTCCCTATACATATACCCCCCCCCCCAAGGACTGTAAAGAGTGCGTCACGTGAGCAGGACAGCACTAAACTTCTTTTGATATTTATGGAATTAGTGGCGGCTGCATTGCAGGAACATATGCATTAATTCAGTTTCGATTTAACGCTTTCGTGACTGCAGGGATTTATCTTCTTGGTTATTTCGGTAAAGTCACGTAGAAGGGAAATAAAATAATAAAATTAAAACATAATAAAATACAATTGTCACGACGTTTCGGCCACAACACAAGCAGCCGTCCTCATGTGAAGAAAGAGCTGTCGGAAAAACAGCGCTCCAGTGAACACTGCTAAGCTTGGCAGCGTATTTAAGCTGGGTGGGAGGAGCATTAAATACGCTGCCAAGCTTAGCAGTGTTCATTGGAGTGCTGTCTTTCCGACAGCTGTTTCTTCACCTGAGAACCGCTGCTTGTGTTGTGGCCGAAACGTCGTGAGAATTTTATTTTATTGGTTTATTTTTATTATTTCCCTTCTACGTGACTTTACCGAAAAAACCAAGAAGATTAATTCAGTTTAAAACTTAATTACAGAAACGCACTTCTACAATTGTAACGATGCAATTCCATACAGGTGGGAGCACAACTCTCCTGTTTAAATGCATTTTAATCACATCATGCTGCTTGCGGGGGGGTACAAAAACTAGTACATTGGCCGAACCAAAAAAATCTAGCACTAAGGCACAAGCGATTTTCTTAAAATCCTAAATTATTAAAAGCACCAGCCTGTAATTCTCTTTTTTTTGTATATATTTTTTTTTATACGTACATTTTATGTATAAAATCTGAAAATTGTAACATGTGTTTGAATGTTTTCATTTTAAGCGAAAATGATTTCGTCAATACTGTACTGTGGAGCTAACTTAAAGGACTTACAAAGTGTTCACACATTTAGTAAGTAATGAGGTGGCAACAATGAATAAATTATCCTTCGCTAAACTACGAGACGGCCATCGATGATCACATCTGAAAAGGCAAAAAAACGTGCAGACCGAGAGAAGTGGAGATCCCCTAAGCCACCACGGGCTGCTATTGACTTAATGTTAAAGCATTGAACGGAAACTTAACTTCCCTGTATTTAGTAATCAATTCTCTAAATCGTTCCCCATTGGGCATCGTTCATTTGGGACAGTATAGTTTGATATTAAAAGTCGGTGGTACACACACTTGACCAATTGGGAGAGCTTCCCCTCGACTTCTAACGAATGGTATATTATGCACCCTTGGCTAATAATTGACTTCATCAAGTAATTTTATATCTGCTCCGTTACACCAACGATGTGTATTGGTAATAGTGTTGGTAACAAACACTACGTGTGCATTAATTCAAGCATAAATACCGAAATGCACTCAATTGGTAGCAGTGTCCATCGTTTAATAAAAGGCTTGAAGATATAAAAATTAATGATACATTGGAATGAATCACCGATTCCTTCCAAATGAGTAAAATGACTCCACCTCACACATTCAAGTCTCCACCACACCCCAGAGAGCACTAGTGTGTGAATCGGTATTTTCCACTCGTGTTTTATAAGCGAAATAATTCAGGAAATAGATTTCTAAACATGGGAAAATTAATATCGCCTCCCCATCGTTCATTTCTCTTTGTTGCATCACAGAGCTACTACAAGTACTAACATCTGGGCCTAGCACGACAACGCTTGTTTAAACTCCCTCGCAAACACCCGTGCCGTCCGTGACATTGGCAGGTGGCCCACCAGGGTGAAAATAAAATAAAAAAGCCACCCAATATTAACAATTAGGATTGATATTCAAATGCAATTTAAATCATATTACAATTCAATGATAATTCAAACAATATAAGTACAGCCCGAGCGACACAATCTCCATCTAAACCAAAAGCATACGGGGAAAAAATAAAGTATGAATTAGTAATGGCAGCGCGACTTGCAACGTCATTCGTGATGAAATCGGCAACAGGTCCACACGTGAAACCAATACGTTTCATTCGAAGTAATATTACTCGACTGAGAAATGGTAAAAATAACACCTGATTAAATGAGCGCGAGCTAAAGGGGCGAAAAGGTCTGCACTCCCAAAGTGGCGTGCAGAGCTCGAATGATAGAGCCCCTTGCTGGGTTCACAGCCACGCATTTAGCGACCTAAAATTGCTGTTGCTGGGTGCCGAGGGCCTGCAAAGGACCTGCTCAATTCATCACTGGGGCCTCCACTTTGCCAATTATTGGTAACCCCCAACCCCTCCCATTCCCACTTGCAAGTCTCCAAACCACTCCCACACTTCGACTTTTGATACTAAACTAGTTTAGGCATGCGTGGTTCTGAGCAATGTCCTATATTCCCGTTCTTTAAATCCCCAAGTCCCCTAACCCTAAAAAAGTCCCCTAAACATTCTGCTTAAACACCAAACGTGAGATATGACCTTTATCTCCAAGCACCTCTGCTGCTAAATTCTGCCAGCCCTCAGAAGGGGTGAGGTGCGGGGGGTGTGAATCTACATTTGAAGCCCAACCCAGCATCCCAGGACACGCACGTCCATTACGGTTATATATACGCGCCATGTGCACGTGGATGGGGCCCCCCCCCCCCGCCATCTGTTTCCTTGCCGACAAAAGCAGTGAAAGTTGTGCAGGAGCGGTTCCAAAGGGTACATGTGTAATGCGTTGGGGCAGGCCGTGCGACTCCCATCCGTAAAAAAGCTTGAGGATGAGAAGCCGGGGAGACGCAACGTTGAGGTGGTGCCGAGACACAGCGTGCATCAGCCTTGCCTGGGGCGTACACACAGTGTTCGGTACGAGCACCTTCAACCCCGGCCCGTCCCTCTCTCTCGGCGTCTCCGTCTTCCCACACCCCAAGTTCGCCAGGCGACTTCACGGTTGGATCAACCGCCCCCCCCACCCACCCCACCTCGTCGTCGATCCGTGGACGCTGGGTTACACGCGGGAGCTCGGCAAACGCTCCACGACCACGTGCGGCAAAGTCGCCACTCCGCCACACCTCCCCCGACCTCCCCCCCCCATCCCAAACCACTTCCTTTAGATTTGGCCTCTCAGCAAGTGACAGGTTAAGAGTAAAATTTTCCGGAGACAAAATGCAAAAATGAAATAAAATGACGACGAGAACGCAGTGTAAAAAGGTAAACGTTGGCGCGGCCTGCACTCGGTCGGTCCGCGGCTGAGCGCAGGCGGCGCCCCGCGTTGCTGCTGCTGCTGCTAGTCGGTCTTGTGGCAGTACAGGTCCTTGAGGGCCTTGAGCTCCTCGATCAGGGTCTTGTTCTGGTTCTCCAGGACGGCCAGCCGGTTCTCCAGGCACTTCACGTACTCCTTTTTTTTCCGCCGGCACTCCCTCGCCGCCTCCCTGCGGTGCGACATGGCAAAGGCAGAGGGGGGGGGGGGCTTGAGTTTACAAAATTGGCACCGGCACACGCATATACGACCAACGAACAAATTGCCTGCAATGCACCCGGTCTCGTCAGATTAGCAAGCCAAGCAGGTCACAAGCCTGGATATTTCCTGGATGGAAAAACACAAAGCACTAAACAGGTGGCTGTAGGCCACTGCAGGACTACGTTGTGGGCAGCAATAGGCAAATGGAGCAGAATTCATTGCCGTACTGTACGTCTATGCTCCCACATCTACATCAGTGGCGAGTGATAGCCAAACCGGTCCTGAACCCCCCCCCCCTTCACCAACCCGCACTGCCCAGCATGGATAAATGTAGTCCAAAAGCCCCCCATGACCACGTGACGTGGGGAGACCTCATCCACCCGTGAATTGACAAGACAGCTGTTGACGTGTACACATACAACTGCAACCGCCGTTTGCCACCGATCGTCATGTCTCTACGGTGCTTGTGCCAGGTTAGGTGCACTTTGAGATGATGTACAATGGCGAAGGCTCGCTGGCAGGTCATGGGTCAGAACCATGTGCTAAGGGTTAAAACTGGGGTACTTGACAGACACAGCACATGCACTCCCCCTGTGTGCTAACTGTTGGTACATACACAACTGTCAGATGCTAATATCGAATGAATCAATGCTGTTGCAGTAAAGATCCTACAGGCTAGTATCTTAAGTCTGCCACCCACCTAAAACTAAAAAAAATATTTCTTCGGCAGGGCATAACCAAACACCGTTGTATGCTTTCTAATTAGCTTGTCACCAAAATACTTGGCCACCTCATATCCCTGCAAGTGGATCATTCTGCGGTTCACCAACCCCTGCCTTTAAAGCACTATTGCAAGCACACACCACCATGTACAGCACATCAATAACTTTACCCAAAAGTACAAACTCACCGCTAAATCCATTAATTAAAATAATCATCTCTCTACTCAACTAAATACATATTTATTTACCTACGTACAATTACTATTTAAAATGTTAGCATCTAAACATGAAAAAATTTAATAATTTACAAAAGATAGAGGTGTGACAAAAATGACAGGAAAACCAATGTTTAATTCTCATAGTTTGGTGAAATAAAGTTCAGAACCAAATGTAACGTTAAGTGTTTTTTTCTTCCATGCAGTCATTGGCAACCAAGCCAAGACCATCAACCCACAACACTTGGGGACTTGGTTTAATCCACAGATGGTCAAAACCGGGATTCGCACCCAAATGTTCAGCGGTGCCCACTCAGTGCTCGGACTTCTGAGCCACCCACCCATCGACTGGCACACTCCTCTACCTACCCACCCACCCACCACACAATCCTGTGCTACACCCAGCCACATATTCGAACACCCATTTACCCACCCACCCACCACTGCAACCCCCTGCTGTCCCGTGCCACACACCTGTTCTTCATGAGCCGGATCTCTCTCTTGCGCGTCACCGGCTCCTCGTGAATTGATGGCGAGCTCGCTGGCGACGCTACCACCATGTTCTGCTGCAGGTTCCCAGCTTTCAGCGAAGCGCCAAGCCAATAGGGTCAGGTCGTGGTCACCATCATCACCACAACCGGCGAGGGGTCAGGGTGGGGGAGGGGGGGTGGATAGAGAGAGTAGGGTGTGAGAGCAGAGGGATGGGTTTTTGTGGGCATTGAAAAGTTAGCCGGCAAGTCACGTTTCCACAACCATTAACATGACATTTGCTACTTTTAACACTTTCCAACCAATGTTCAAAGTGTTTATCCATTATCTATGTTCGTCGGTCTGTAATGGGGGAGGAGGGGTTTGCACGAAAACTCAAAACAAATAAAAGGTAGTGGGTTAAAGATTAATTTGGAGATACTTGTTTACAAATTTAGAAAACATGTCATGTACATCCAAGTGTTGGCCGGTACTTTGATTCCCTTATAATGATCCTGAACTAGTGGTGTAAACTGTAGTTTTACTGAGGAATCTGGCCAACCACTGACACTCATTTTATCAACCCTCAAGGCACGATAGGCCATTCTAACTCACAACCGGGGATTTGAACCCATACCCTTCTAATAGGGAGTTGAACAGTTTCTAATGGAGCCATCTGGCTGCTTAAATTAGAGCTGTACAAACGATTCCTCTCAACGAACAAAAAATCAACTGGTTACAATGACCTTACTTAACCTGGAAATCATTATCAAGCATCATTGGTGGAATGTTTGGCCAATTCCACAACCATGTGCTCAGCATGTGGAAGCCAACGTACCACCAGGAGAACACTCACGCATATGACATTGTGACACGCAAAGCTCTGCGACAATCAAAGCTCTGCATTGCTATTCCTGGTTCTTTCGGTAAAGTGACGTAGAAGGGAAATAATAAAATAATAAAAATAAAACATAATATTATAAAATTCCACCAATGATGCTTGCTTTGTGATAATTTTATTATATTGTTTTATTTTTATTATCATATTATTTCCCTTCTACGTGACTTTACCGAAAGAAGCAAGAATATGAATCCCTGCAGTCACGAAAGCTTTAAATCGAAACTCTGCATTGCTATCTTCTGGCCATCACATACCAAGCCTACACAACCACCTCGTATTCGGAGGCAGTCTTTCATTCAAAGCTTAACTCTACTTAGCTATCGAGAATTAGGGTTGAATTGATTACAGGGGAAAAAAAAAACCACAACTCATCAAGCTTTTCGATTTGTTTTCAGGTTGCACCGCGAGTTGTTCGGCAAGATGCCCGACGTTTCGCGCCACGTGTTTGACGCTTCCAAAGTAGTGCGTGGTAGAACCAAAAAACACATGGCAGGACCAATGCAAACACCTACATATGCAGTAGAATTTATTTCGGCACACAAATGTCAGCGAAGGTCCGCGTCACTGTACCTTGCACCACAAATTGTCCTCCCTGCAGCAGCACAGGCTGTCCGTCGGACGTCTGCGCATACTGGAGGATGGTGGCCGGCCCGGATGCGCCCCCCGTCCCGGACGATGGGATGGCGAAGGCCTGCAGGCCTTGCAACGCTTCGGCACCCCCCGCTGTGGTGAGGTGAAAGGTACCGCCTTGGCCGATGGTAACTGTGAACGAGGCCAAGGACGGACAGGGCGATCGGATTTAAATGTGCAAACCTAACGATTCATGCACCCAACACCCCCCCCTTCAACCCCCCCTCTTCCCCGCACACCCCCCACAGAGTCGATAATTGACCACGTTTTGAGCTTTAAGTCGTTTTACTGTGTTCATAAGAGAGCTTACAGGGAGAAGGAAGATGCATTCTGATAATACGTGATATTGGTAAGAATGCAATTATAATTAAAACATGTTTTTCGTCTCATTGATATTGGTTTTAGGGTATTCCATCTAGTTGTACAGTTTCGTTCGTAGAATTTTTTTAAATTAATCTAATATAAATTAGCGTATCATTTGCATGCCCTTTGGGGATGTTTTTCTTAATATATTTATATAAAGTCAATTAATTTATGCTTCATTTCAGCGCTATTCACTTGTGCGTTCATGTCGATTATTTTTTGAAGGAGCTGTCGTTCAGCAATTACCACACCTCGCAAAGAATATGGAGAGCGGAGTTCGATATTCTCCGCGGTGGTTAACATGATATTTGACTTGGTCCTGGGCCTCCCCAAGGCCTCACGAGCTTGCAATTATCAACTGGTGGCGCGTGAAAACACCAGCGCTGGGAAAACAACGGCGGCCACACCACCACCTCGTGCGCCATGCCGGCCTTGCTTGGTGCATGTATACGGCACTTGCCCGAACTGTCTGCTAAAGGCTATACTGCGGGTATTTGTCTTTGCGTGCAAGTGCGAGTCGTACTGTACTGGCCCCCGGAGGTTTGGAAGATGGAGGAGATTTGGGTTCCACCAGCCGAGTTGGCCTGGGTCTCCCCCTCCCCCTCCTCCTCGCTCTTTTCCTCCAGTGTGGAAGCCACGTTTGTCGCGTCGGCTGAAATCTCGTTGAAAATTTTCCTGTGGAAGACGGTGGGGAGGGAGAAATGGGTCCACGGAAAACTTAATAATCGTTTGGTCAAGTAGCGTTTTATATATATATCGTTGAATCCCACAACCGCGGAGGCAGAACATTGAAATCGGATCGTGCAGATACAAAGTGGTTTGTTACATCGCAGGTCAAAGACATTGATGGCATGGGGAAGCCCTCATTTAGCAGTGGATTGAGCATGGCTGAAGATGGATCGTGTCAAATTTGTTTTAGGAAACAGGAGCGAGTCCCAAATGTGCAGTGCGGGTTTTACCGCTATTAAAGATCATCGTCACTGTGCGGGCATCTCGATAGCGCCAGGGTGCAAAGTCAAGCCAAGTGGTTTCCCACTCCACTACGCATTGTGCAACACTCATCGTCTGTACTCTGGTTCTTTCGGTAAAGTCACGTAGGTAGAAATAAAACAAAATAAATCACGACGTTTCGATCGCAACACAAGCAATCTTCATCAGGTGGAACAACCACAGCAATAAAATGCTGAAGTCTGCTTACAATCCTGAGCCAAAGACCTAATCAAGAACTCCAAACTGCATTTCAACCGGATCACAGTTGCCTTATGAACAATAGTAACTGGACCTAGGGTCAATTATATAAGTATAATTACAGCAGCGTCTTTTGCCGAAATCATAAATTCCACTTTAAAAATTCTTACAATATATTCCCACTGATGCGAACATGATTGTAAATGACCCTGGCCCTGCTGCCAGCCCAGGGTCGGTTTGACACACACCTGAACGACGGGCGTCGCGCGAGCAACTCCTTGCGCTTGCGCAACTCCAACGCGTTCTGCGCGCCCTCCTTGGAGTTGTCGGTCTCTGTTGCGACTGCCACCTAATAGCGCCGTCAAATAACAAAACAAATCAATTACAAATCAGAATTAATGGTCAAGCAGTAAAAAATTAAATCAGCAACAGCTGCCGCCATCCACCACTAGGGGATTGTGACGCCACCATGGCGTTTGAGCCAAGACAGGGCAGATCAAGATTGTATGAGTTAACTGAAATAACTGGCAGATGTGCCACCTGTGCTCGATAATAACAAATAAAGACAAAGATCTCTCGTTTTGCCCAAACAGACTTTTGGGGCAGGTGCTGTTAGCGAGCACCTATGATGGTCGGCACGGCATATTTGGGGGTGGGTGGCCAGCACCATGCCCAGCTGCCTTTGTCCCCCCCAGTGATGATGGTTACACAGCGCAGCAAACACGTAAGGCTGAGCCGTCCTAGGGGAGGCCCAGGACCAGTTCAGATATTCGTCACCGATGTTGTCCATGAGCGGAAATCAAACTCGGGTCACCGATTTCATAGCATAGTGTGCAAACCACTATACCACCACTCGATAAATACACATGCGTACAAAGAATCCCACTTTAGGATAGCCTAATAAACTGCAATGAGTGTTAGCGATCAACTATTAAGGCCAACACAAGTCGTGCTGGGGAGGTGGCAGCGTCGCCAGCACCATGCTTCGTTGGACTCGTTTCCCCATTGCTGATGTTTACAGAATGAACCAGGTACTCATTTGAAGCAGAGTTGACACCAGGGTATGCCTTCATTCTGCTCAGTAGATTGATTCGTGGTTGATGATAAATTATTAGAACTAGGCTATACAATTAATTTAATTAATCTATTACTCCACTGTTATTGGTTCTATATCTCCGGTAAATTGGTGTCGTTATCGGCATCATCAGCCACGTCACGCTGCGCATGGTTTGAAGGGTGTTTCGGGAGGCAAGTTGTCAGGGTGGCTGTCATTTTTAAAGAGGCCAAACCAAAGTAATCCATTACAATTTTCATCCCAGATTGACCGACGGCAATTGGCCACCGTATCGCACCACCGGCAACATCCCGTGTGAATCGTACCTGCACCGTTTGCATCTGCGGGGGCTGAATGACGGACGGCTGCGTGTTCTGGATCACCGTTGGTACCTGCACCTCCTGACCTCCGGGCAGGTGGACGACCGTCACCTCAGGACCCGACACAGCCTGGTGGCAGAGGACAAGGGACGTGAGAATTAAAGATCGGGAGAATGCGGGACAGTCAGATGGGGAAGGAGCTGGGAAGAGAAGGTTGCCCGCGTATGTGATAATAGAAACAGTTTTTTTAGTTACCCAGGATATCCTCACTGAGTATCAAGACTTTTTTCAGTGGGGTCCTGTGCTTGGGATGTCTGCACAATTGTTTGAGAATTTCTGTGTGTGGGAGAAAAGAAGAGCCTGGAGAAAACCCACGCAACGGAATGTAACACTCAAATACAGCAACACTCAAAACACAACAACCAACTTACTCTACGCCCATCTACCGGCTACCTCGGTGCCCTGCAGGTTGGGGATGCCTACATGTGACAACATCTGTGCGATCTACCAAACCCACCCACCTCCAAGGCATTGGATCACAAGCATCCACTACCACCATTCCTGGATCAAGCCCCTTGTGGTAAACATCGCTCGTGTTTAACATTCTCACGTCTCGGGCCAATTTGCCTGAACGGTGTTTATTCTTCACTCTTATTTCTGTCACAGGAAGGTCGAGGCACGACAAAATATTCCACGATAATCAAGTATATACACACACCATCATTGTTCTACGATCTTTTGTCAATAATCCACTTGTGGATGATGACCTACAAGCCCCGGCAGTCATGGGGGATTGTACGACCACACTTCACCACGTTGGCCAGTGCAAGTTGATGAAGGCGGTGCCTCACACGAGGTCATACATCATATGCACCAGGTTGTTGGGTTCACAGCGCAGTGTGCAAACCACCGTGGCACCATCCCCCCCCCTCCATCACCAACAAACCATATAACTGCTGTAGTCTTATTACCATAGCAGAACCAACATTAATGAGGCATCTTGTACATTAAGGCATCAGTAAAGGGCACACGTCTGGCGCTAAACGTACAAAGGCAACTTGGTCTGTGCAAACTGGGTGCCTGCAGAGCTCGCATGGAAGAACTCAATGTGCATCGCCACCAGTGATATTGATCTGCTTGGGACGGTGGTGCAAATTTAAACACGCTTCTCGGAAAGTCGATGACGGAACACTCACTCAATGTGCGACGAACAAACTTGTTATTTATGGCGTTCGTTTGTTCAAATTGCATTACAACTGTGCTACCATCAAAACTCCCAACGTGCAGTGCACGCCAACCTGTATCCGAGATCGCCCTCGGAAGGTAACGTCACTGTTTTTTGACGTCAATTCAAGTCACTTCATTCACACTCATGGTAACCCTTTTTATATGCCCTCCAGAGGGGTATCCAGTGAAACCAACGTGTTTTAATCATGTGCTGCAACAGATCACAATCTATATGATGGTTGTTATGCAGTTGTTGGTGACGAGGCTGACACCATCAACTCTCTACAACGGAGGACCCTGGTTTGTCACGTGTGGACAAGAGCTTCATTTCAGACAGATCGACGACCTGGAACATTGAATCTGCAGCCGGTAGACCACATCCTCTCGCTATAGCTAACAGCCAACTACCCACTCCTGCCTACAGTCTACCAACACAGAATATGGATCCAAACCTAGCACCTCAATAATGCTGGCTCATTAAACTTCCGTTATTCTACACTCAAAAATCAAAGGTGTCTCCTGATTGAACAAGCATCGAGGGAGAACTCATCCTTCACAGGCTGTCATGCCGGTTGTTGGAAATTCCACATTACCATGGTGAAAGCCACCTACACAATATTTATCCAAAGTCTATTCCTGAACTTGTGACATGATCCGTTTATAACATCATTCACAATACCAGCTCTTCACATGTGACGCTGATGGCGTAGGCGGTAATGCAATGTCATTTGTTTATCCGGGAAAGCCTCGCCGAGGCTCAAAACTCCTTTTCGGAATGATCCTGCATTGTGACGTTTGACAAATTATTTGTCAACAAGTGTTTTGCAAGCAGGAGAAAATTGGAGAACCCAGAGAAAACCCACCAAATATACGAGGAGGTAATACTGAAAAGGTGCGCACAGATGAACAGAAAATCCATTTGCTATACTGGCAACTATTGTGGCCACCTTGCAGCCCAAAAAGTTGAGGTTCTACGCATACAATTTAAATTGGTCTTGATACCACCAAATGTGACCGCAACTCAAGATGCCGTACAGAAAGTCAGCATATTTGTATTGCAGGTGGTCAGTCAGTGTGATCATCCACCAACCCCTGCCTCCGAAGCATTGCATTAGGCATGCGCCACCAATCCCAGCTTAGTAACATACCTGTGACTTCACTTCCTGTGTAGGTTCTGCTGCCTCCATCATCCACCTACCACGCACACAGAACACATGGCAGTCACACCTGTGCTCTGTGCTGAGAGTATAGAATGAGAAAGATATAAAATGTAATATAAAGAAATGAGAACACAACAATGAGAATGGAAAATATCTTTCTCATTCTATAATCTCACTCGTCACCATTCCAGTCTATGATTCCCATTCCCTATTGTATCTACATCACGCAGGATGCACACACCAGTCACACCTGTGCCTGGTGGAGGACAAGGCTCGGTCGTTATGGGATAGGTGCTCAGGTGGGACGTCAACAGCAAGCGGAGAGCTTCTCAAGCGCTGGACAGCTCAGTGGTCACATCACTCAACCGTAAGCCAGTTTAACAAATGAACTGACAGTCCAGTTGTCACCACAGTCAAACACTTCTGTGCTGGATTACGAACACATGCATTCTGCTAGCTATCAAGTCTGTTGCACGTTTGTGTATATGACCCAAACAAACATCATACCTGTTTAGTGTAGTCTATTGTGCTGCAGTATGTTGACCCAATCCCAAAAAAGTAAACAACTGTTCCTATAAACAACCATGGTAGCAGGGTTCTGCAATCTCTGCATTGAAATATATAATTTTCTGAATGGTATATCTCCTGGATAAAATCAAGGACATTCATCCGAATAGATACGCAAGCCACGTTAGAAACTAACACAATGGCCACATTGTGTTAAAATTCAGCCCCATCCCCACAGCTAATCTGTGCAGCAGCAGCAGCACTGCCACTATTTTGAACACACCATTAAATTAAAACAGTACATTACAGAAATAAAAACATGACAATCAAATCAATGTCAAAGCATAATCAAAACACCATTAGGGACAAACAAGGTTGATAAACTGCATCAGCGTGACAAGTGCCGAAACCAGACCCACACGCACCAACAAGGGCGTAAGGCAAATACGTAACGACAGCGTCACGATCCTGACTCACCCAGAGTCCAACACCGAATGCCATTCGTGCGGTTTTACAAGCGGGCGTCCGGTCCCATTTATGATGCACACACGAGAATGCACACGCCGCCACCGCCGTTCGGGGCAAAGCGGCTAGAAGGCCCTTGACGAAGGCATGGACACAAACACACGCGTGCGTACGTCACGTGGGCTGAACCCAGCACACACTGCTCGCGGCTGACGTCAGCGGCGTGAGTCACATGGGCATCATTGGGCTTAAAAATAGTTTTCTTTCAAGAGGGCGACGAATGCGCACGGGGGGGGGTGGTGGTGAAGAGAGGGCTGCCTGGATGGCTGGGTGTGAGCGAGTACATATGGGAGGAGGGGGAGTGTGTGCAAGTGAGATGGAGGGGGGGTAAATCTTGCCCAAAGGCTCCCCACAATACACTGTACAATGCATGGCAAAGGTTGTTCACATTAGAGACCACCATTATGACACCTGGCCAGTGGGCAGTTATCTCCGTGTCTCCCACACACGGCGAATAGCTATGACCCATGTAAGAATGCACAAGCGTGTGCGCGTCTATTCTGTAGGAATAGACTAGTTCTCATAAGAATGTGGAATTTCCAGAAAGCACAAAGAACGCGGAAATGGGAAACCCCAAAAATGTTTTTACGCGCATTTTCTCAAGACACGCATATAACAACATTTAGTCCATTTACAAAAAAAAACAATCCATAAACGTGCCTTCATACAATTATGAATCCTGCACACACTTGTGTGTATATATATACCAGATTACAGCACAGAATTTAAATGTTTAAAATACCAAAACAAAATCTGTATTATAGTACAATAGATGTGTTGCCGGAGAGGTGAAGGGCGAACATTCAAAACGATCGTTCAAACTCAAAACTCCGGACAAGTTTAATATCATAATAGGCTTTTTCTACTATTATCTGGCAACAAAACAGGTGTTAAGATGTTAAAACACCAAAAGTTTAATATCGAATAAATCGCTTCATCTAAGACTGCCATCAACAGCTTATGAGAATAATAATCAGCCTATTTTCAATCTACTACTGGATGAAGGCCTCCCCCCTCTGTGATGGACGTGGGTTTTTTGTACCATACGAAACCACACAGAATGACAAAGGGGAGGTCCCTGTACCAGTTCAAATACCACTTGCTGTTGATGTTCGCCATGAACGGGAATGAAACGGTCACTGGTTTCATGGTTCAATTCACGAGCCACTGCTCCACCCCAACAGAACCTCCTAGGACTGAACAAGAGACCATGTTGGAACAATATGGCTCAATGTCCTCACTGACTTATCTTAATTAAATCTGTATTAATCTAATCACCAATTACATAACAGTTGAGTTACTATATATGCAATGAGGTGAAGAAACATCCTGTCCAGTACTCAAATTCAGTTAGCAAAGCTTCAATCGTCCCATCAGGGTACGACCTGGAAGGCAACATCCCTGAACTCGTTTTCAAGTCAGTTCAAGTCAAATCGAGGACTTCAATACAGACAATAAAACCGCACACACCACTGGGGCCAACCATTTGGTTACATAAGCATGGCAATCAAGATCATTACAGCTGGGCGTGGTGCACACACGCCTTGTGATCCAGCGGTTTTGGAGGCAAGGAATGGTGGATCACGTGGATTTTTAACACTTCCAAAACCCACAGCTGCAGTGACCACGAGATACTAGTACAGGAAGTGGGTTCAAGATCCCATCTCTGGAGAGCTTGAAATATTATCCCAGGGTTTTCTCCAGATACTCCAGATTATTGCCACACACAAAACACTTGTTAAATAGGAATTGCTCAAACCCCCCAATGCAAGAAGTTCATGGAAAAGTATTCGGATTCAAAGTTTCCTGTAAAAAAGAGAATTATCATTATTATGATATTAATATCATGAGAAATGCGAACACCGCACACAAACAGATGGTAATAGGGCTTGCAGAGGGTTAAGTGATGGGCGATAGAGGTTAATGCAGCAAAATACATCATTGTACTATTGATACATCTATGCCCCCACATGCATGGTCTTCCACCTTCACCAACCAGCAGTGAAAGTGTGGTCAGAGCCTTGCCTTCATGGCCCACACGGTGTGGCAAGGCCCTCATCCAACAGTGCAACGACACAAAGGTTGCCCATTCACCCATGTCAATTTTTCATTCCAAGCCAGTGGTCAAAAGTTATACCATAAATACTACAACAACCACTTCTGCCTTCCCAATACGTATTTTCAACTTATCAACCTCAAACATATCAGGAGTAATGGGGATGATCACATCTACAAAACACACACCCTTAAAATGTGAATTGCCAAACATCCCAATGCACTACCCTCCTGAAAATATATCATTGACTCCGTGAGGTCTTATCAGGTAAATATAGAATGAGTATGATTGAGAATGACCAGGATATTAACTTTTGATCTTACGAGAGGGCAAATACTGCTTTGCCAACTTTGCTCTTATGGACATTCAATAATTGATTAATAAAACGGCATGTATGACAAGTAAAATCCCCTTTGATTTATACATTTTGTAAACAATTAACTATAAAATGAGTCTAGGCTCCAGAATACTTCAATATTGTAATTCACAGTTAGCACTGCCCAAATCTTCCCAAGGGTGGAGCATTGGCAAGCACAACACGCTATGAACCCAGAAACCGAGCTTTGATTTCCCGGTCAAGGCTACCGTCAGTGGCGAGTAATCTCGAACGTGGGCCTCTTTAACCCTTCACCAACCTACACTGACCAGCATGGTTAAGTATGGGCAAACAAGCCCCGTGACCGACATGACATGGAGAGGCCTTCACCCAGTAGTGGCTTAACAAGGGCAGGATGTGAAGTTACTCAGTACGAGTAACAATAGTCCCACACACCTGCATCACATTGCAGAAAAACAAAGAAACCGGACACGAGAGAAATATATGGCTGGTACGTAAACACAAACGCACATAGTGTACTACCTGGCCAAACAAATAACAAGTTACGTATACAAGTAGCATTTTCTACGTGGGTCTAGCGGTGTACACCGCTTGGTACACTGCGAGCACTAAGCCATACGTGGAAGATCTGAATGACAACTGGGTCAAACCACAAGGAACATGGTTCACTGAGCAGTGGCCACTCAGCACAAGAACACGTGCCAAACAGCGAGCAACCACGTGTCAACTTCACCAATTTTGTTCATGTAGCACCTCATGGCCGAGCAAACGTCCAGTTCTGTCCGATACACTCTCCGCATCGAATCTCTTCAGTCTGGCATAATGTTGATGGGTGGGGTGGGCGGCTAAAACAAATCACAAACGTATGTAAATTCGGTCATAATTAGTTTACTTGGCAACATGTTTACAGTCACACGGGTACTGGGTCACTGGCCCTCGATGAGAGGAGCAGCGTAAAGATCTACTTTATTGCAAGAGCGCTTAAACTGCAACCCGGAAAATCCGCCCACGGGACATTCGCCGACTAACTGTATATACGAGATAGATTTGCATACAAAACTGCAAGTTGCGACTTGACCACGAGATGGCAGTACAATGGATTCTTGAATATATCTGTGCAGAACTTTTAAGCGTTGCCCCTTCGGATGCATGGGATTCTCTCCGTGGACCCTGCATGCCAAAACACGTATCGATGAAATTGGCCAAACATCCCAACGCAGCACCTTCTTCAATGGAATCTTTAGGGTTAAGGCGTTCCAGAAGAAATCACAATATTCATCAACACAACAATGTGTTAATATCGGTGGACCTGCAAATCATAACTTTGTGTTAAATATGACGAATTATGTATAAAGTGACCTATTGCATTAGCTTTCTCGACAAGCTGAAACACATCCCTCCCTCCCCATTGTGCAAATTGATAAAATAAAAAAATGCCAAGGCCTCTTATCGGTGGCTGATACAAGCAATGCATTGCAAACATTCATGCGCGTTTGTATGCGAGCTAGTAACGATATAAATATAAAAACGAGGCATGCAGATAATGACATGTGCGACTGGTGATATCTACAATTTGACGGAAACACGGTTTTCGAAAACATCTTAAGTATGAGTCTAATATCAGCGTGCACGCTAGTGTTGCCGTATGTGTATTGGGGGTAACCTTTATCATTAACTTATGTTTTAAATTCAGCATATGCTTTAGCAGTGTGTACATGTGTGTACGCATTGTAATGTATGTGTGCTAAGCTCTATCACAGTGTGTTTGTTCAAAGTTGAGTTGCTTTTGTGTCCTGATGCATTTAGTTTGACGACTCGATTGCATTCATATCGTGAGAACCAATGTGTATATAATAGGATGTATCAGTTTGTAAGAAACATCACCCATGTCTGTATGTGTAGAGTATGTATCAGTGTGGATGACGATGTGCTGTTCTAACACGTCTAATGGTAGGTGCTACTGTGTATATTAGTACTGTCCTCCTGTGTACTGTGTACAGTAGTATACACTAAGCACTAGTCTGTTTGAATTCCCTCACTGTCCATGCACCAGTGTCTGACAGGATGACGATATACTCATGTACAAATCATGTACAACACCACTATACATTGTTTAAGTATTACAAGACTTTATATACATACACGTATACACCATATACTACTCTGGTATTAGGCGCCTCTGGAAACCCAATGCATTTACTACTATAATGAGCCAACAATGTTTGTGTGTAAGGCGCGTGACGTCACTCCACGGCGACCAGCCCCCCTCATTAATATTCATGAGCGGGTGACGTCACTCCGCAGAGCACCCCCCCTCATTAATAATCATGAACAGGTGGGCTCCTCCACATGGATCCCGCCCCTCATTAATATTCATGAGCAGATGACGTCACTCCACATCCAACAGCCCCCCTCATTAATAATCATGAACAGGTGGGCTCCTCCACATGAAGACCCCCCTCATTAATATTCATGAGCAGATGACGTCACTCCACATGGGGGGGGCGAGACGCCTCCTCCCCCCTCCTCGGCGTCAACTCACAACCCTCACGTCACGTGGTCTCCATAACGCTGTTGAGACATCGAAGTAAAAAGGACGTCATGATGAACAAGGGATTATAACCTTTAAAGTAAATAAGTTTATGTCACCGCGGCCTTACATATTGCACACGAATAGATGCAATGAATATCACGTCGCGGTCTGTTTTTCGCTTGAATGTTTCAGATTTACTGCAATATAGGTTTGTAATTTATTATTTAACAACGTGCAATCTTTTCTAATTCTCACGTGACAGTTGTTTTTTGGTTAGATTGTTTTAAGACGCTTCATTGCTGAGCGGTACTTTATTTTATTTGCTTTGCGTTCGTGATTTTGGTAACCCAGCTCAAGTCTTGCAAGACTCCACTCGACTATTCGAGTTCTCAGCTGGCTAGACAAAACAATATATATGGGCGTGCAGAGGAGGCCCCTTCCTAACCTAGCTCTGAATTGACTTGGACATAAACATACAACTGCGACTGCACTACCATTCTCTACTCGTGTCTAGTTGCATCAGTGCTAGCACTTGAACAAGGATGTTTGATAGGGTTGTTATCTGTGGGGATACGAAGTCCCACTAACAAGTTTGACAATGTTCTGGTAGTTGATTTTGATGCCATTGAAAATTACTTTTTTTTGCACACATGTGGCGTAGAAACAACGAAGTTATCGGCCACGTTTGTCGAGACTTAAAAATGTGAGTTTTTGTTCAATCCAATTCTACATAAAGCATGGAAATTTAGAATAAAAGTTACATTGTTAAGGGGTATGTATGTTCAACATGTTTCGCACCTTATGAAGCCAACTGTTAAAGTTCAACAATGATACCCCCTTTCTTAAAAATGTAACTTTTATCATTAATTTCCGAGCATTTGTTAACGTTTAATGTAGGGAGCGAGCGACGACCGCGCGGCTGCATTACCATAACGACGCGGCTGCACACGCCATGTCTACGTACGGTGCGAAAGAAGTTCACACAGCAACACACACTCCCGTTCTTAACCGTGCCATTTTTGTCATTAAATTTCCGTGCATTTGTTTACGACGACCGCGCGGCCGCATTACCGTAACGGCGCTGCTGCGTTACCATAACAACGGCGCGGCTCCATCACCGTAACAACGGCG
>CM025627.2:10253456-10275555 GCA_014621495.2 Entosphenus tridentatus
CTGCGTTACCATAACAACGGCGCGGCTCCATCACCGTAACAACGGCGCCGCTTTGCAATTGGGAGCAGCGCTTCCCTGCAGTGACAGAGGCAAACGAGACGATCACCTTTGTATTTAAATCGCCAAGTCTGCGTAATTAAAGCGCACAATATTGCTTAACAGACTGGAGGGTGATTGTTTATGGTGTCGTGCATTTATTAAATCCTTTATATTAAGTTAACTTGCTTGCTTACGACCGTGCAAATCTTTCGGTCGTTTTTTAACCCACTTCCCGTGATCCAATCGAGCTGACATTTTCCACAGACTCGTTGTGCGTGACAATTAATGTTCGTGAAAAAAATCCAAAATTTTACACTTTTTAGGACAAAAATATTATATTTAATTACCAATTGCTTAATGCTGGCATGCAATCATCTGACCCATAGGTGGCAGCCATCTCAAGCCAGAGGACGAGAGGACTCTAGCCGCTACGCATATAAAGGATTTATAGTGAAAAACTTAGTTTTTACGGGTTCATTTTTTACGTTATATCCAGCAATGTCTTGCGTGATGTATTTTTAAAAGTGGGGCAGTTTTTCTTTAATTAGGCCGGCAACGCAAGCAAACTTTCTTGCAGTAGCTTTAATGGTAGTTGCTACTTTTTTTCCAAGGAGCATATCGGTATTTCTTGCAAAAACATGTTGAGTAGCTTGTAGTTGTATCTTGCTACCTTTTCAAAGAAGCTTCCCAACAGTCAAAACGCATGAATACTTAGCCAAAGTATGGCAAGCCACTGGAGCTACACACTTTTAAATCTAGATTGCAAAATACTTGTCTTTAGAATTTATTTTAATGTTTAGTTTGTTGTCCTTCCCCCGCACCTCCGATGAGCACGACTGGCTAAGTCTGGTGCGAAATAAGTTCCAACATACACACAACCTTAGCAACACATTGTATTTATATTACACACATGCCAGAAAGTAGAAAAGGTTAAGTCCTGCTAGGGGCAGTACCCACAAAGAAATAAATTTATGCACAAAAAAAACACGTTCTAAGAACGTTTTGGGTCCGACTTGCAGACTCAATACTTGGCAATGCCGAGCGCCTGATCCCAACCTGGAACTTTACACGACTTGGCACCCCCCTCCACCTCCCACTGCACTTTCGTCTCATTCCATCACCAACACGCATCACAATCGGTTTCCTGTGACGCCATCGCATGGGACTGCGAGCGTAGCAAGTCTTCAAAATGTTGGGAGATTACAACTAAAAGTATTGTTTTATTATACCGGGTAAGGCCCATCAGAGGATCCCACAAACCTGGCTCCACTGGGCAATGATTGTGTTACACACAGATCTTGCCTGTTAAAATAAAATATTCGTAAAATCTTGCTGTAATCAACTAGAATCGATGTTTTCGTTGAACTTGACACGTGGTCCTACAGACACCAATAACAATTTGCCCACATCCTTTCTGAGCAAGTGATATTGAATTGTAGTCAACTGCAGAGGTCCAATCGTCACACATCACCTGCCTATAAAAGCTACTTAGGTATCATTAATCTGTGTTTAATTGGGGGGGGGGGGGCAGAGTAAATAGGTCCCAGGTTGGGATCCATAACCTGGCATTTACAAACTTCTGAGCTTGCGTGCGAGACCTATGAAATGTCCTTCATTGTAATTCCTGTACAGATAGTATTTATACTAGAGTTTAAACTCCAATGGCCATCTATGACTATATACCATGGAATATTGTGAACTATATCACTACTTGTCTTGGGATTAAATACTGCAGTTCTAACTATAGTTGGCCGTATATGTATTATGTATATAGTACTCTATGTACGGTATTGTTATATTGCCTAATAGACAATAGTATTATTCTAGATTTGAAGTATTATTAGTGTACATCACCCTCCTATTATAAATGCAATCGTGTTGCCCACATGTACTGTATGCTGTATATGACATGGTAATTTTATTACTAAGAGCAGGTATTAGTGTATTATCGTGGAATATGCCTGTGTAGTTGCAATATTGCACGTTTTCATATCCTTTGGGACTTTCGGTAAATTCATGGAGATAGGTTCAAAGAAAATAACAAAAAAACTTTACCTTAAGACCCAAATAATATGATTTCTTGCAGTGACCAAAGCTTTAAGTCAAGATTGCACGTTGCATGTTTTAGTGTATTACTTGGTGCTATTGTGTACGCATTAACATCAGTGTATACTCGTGTTATAGAACTCGAGTTGCACACAACGCAATGTGTACACCACGTGGTTTATAGTAATTTACTTGTGTATAAACATGTATATATTGTAATACATGTAACATGTTGGACTGCATACTGCTGTTGATGGCCCATATATACTGTTCATGGTTTATAGTAACGTGTACGGCTTGTAATGGGACGATGTTTCGTGTAATATTGTACATTGCCAAATACTATTGTGCATGTAAAAGTGTTATTATGTAAAACACTTATTTGTGCTACAAGTCCTGTTGCCATTATATGTGTCTACGTATATTGTATATTATGACTACATACTATGCCATATTGTGTACGTATTATCGTTCACTGGTACATACAACACTTGCTATTATAAGACTTCATATACGCACGTGGAGTACGATGTACGGCTCCATACAACGTACTCTCGTATATTACAGTACCATGCCCTACTGTGTATAATTAGTATGTACCACACACTACTCGTATCCTACAAACCCATTATATGTACTATGTTAGGACTACGTAACGTAATCTTAATGTGTAGACTGTGATACAACAGTAGTGTATTAGTATTAACTGTACGTACTATCGTGTACTAGCCACTGCGATAGTACCACAGGCCCCCACGTGTACACTGTAGTATGACTATGTACAACGTGTAGTAGTACTATTGCGATATGTACGAGTACTCTTCGTACTACACAACTACCATATCTGCCTGAACGGAGCACACGGCCGATCGCCTGCCGTGGCCTCCGTCGCTACTACCGCCGCCGCCGCTTCTTCTCGTGTCGGTGGTGGATGTTGTCCATCTATTGTTGTTCTATTCTAACCGCCAACACGCAACGCGACGCGTTCGCTCGCACAAAGACACCGAGATACACACACACAAACACAACAAGAGAGAGACACCGCAACTCCCGCCAAAAAAATCCCCGAGCACCCCACGCGGAGTCACGAGCGACGTAACCAACTCACCTCGTCACGGACTACGACACGACGCGCGCGGCGGCGGGACACACGCCTCTCCGGTCCGCATCACGGACGCAGAGCGGCAGCGTAGGGGGGGTGGGTGGGTGGGGTGGGGGGTGTGGAAATAGCGCCGGCAGAGGGCGCGGAGGGATATAAAGCGCCCAAGCGAGTGGCCTCGTAGCGGTCCGCGCTCAATGGCGGCTTCCCATTGGTCCGCGCTCAATGGCGGCTTCCCATTGGCTCGTGCGCTTTAGCAAAGTGCACCCCAGTTTTTTTGAACTTTATTTATTTATTTTTGCTTGCCCCGAGCGCACTTTGAAAAAGTGCGACTGTTAGTAATGCAGTCGACGCTGTTTCGTATAACGAAGTACTTACACCGAATATAATATTACAGTTATACTAATAATTTAATTACGACTTTATAATAAAACGTATATTAAAGTCGGCTGTGCTTTAGGTACCATTGTAACAAAGTAACGGCACACTTTCATATCTGGTACACACAAACAGGGTACACGTCTTATTTTAAAAGGTGTCGTTAAAACGCGAAACGCTTCCCAAATAAATCTTATTCCTTAGCGGTGGTGACTCAACGCGGTTTGAGAACGCGCCCGGACGCGGGGTGACGTAATGGCCACCACGTTCGATGACGTCAGCGCGTGACGTCAACACTGGTTACCGCTTCACAACATTGAGACGCCTTTACGAACAATAACATTTCATAGCAAGGGCTAATACGAGCGCAGCAGCGCAGCGTTGTTGATTTAGAGTCGAAATTTGTTAACAATCTCCTCTCGGCACAAAACATCGCGGCGGTGAGTGTGTCGCGATATCGCTCGGGATTTTTTTCGTTTGCCTGCGGCCTCGGTCTTGCCTAGAGCCGCTGCCGGGGGAGGCGAGGGTGACCGTGGGTTCCGGGCCAGGCGAGGCAGGCTCTGTTCCGCGACGTTCGAGCAGGCCTGGTTTCTTAAGATTAAAACTGCGGCCTGTGAAACATTGTAACCACATCGTTTTGCGCGGATAATGCCTTTCAAAAATTGTCTCTGAGCCTCGGAAATGAAGACTGCATTGCAATGACCTTAAAGGTGGCTTAATGTGGCAAAGCCGCGGCGATGAACACCTGAGAACCCCCAGGATCCTAAAAGTCTGCCTCTTGCAACTTTGTCGCGAGCAATAAACACAGAACCTTGACAATCCCACTAGTACCTTAGCCTGGGCTCAGAGTGAACTAGAGTCGTGCATTGCGTCGGAACCAAGTCGTTTCCTTGCCTTCCTAAGTTGTAAAGATCACAACCCTTACCTTTTAAGTATCCGCCGGCGATTTCTTGATATCTCGGTTGATCTTCATAAGTTGCAATCAGCAAAGCATTCTGCACGGACGCATGGCCTGGATCTGCATTGACGAGATATAGCAACGAGCTCCTTTCCCCACGGACACCGAGAGCAGCAAGCGTGTTGTTGTTATTGTTGTTGTTGATCTCCCTCTCTCTCTCTCTCCCCTTGTTCAGCAGTGGCCGCTGCTCGAGGCCATGGGCAAGAGTTGCAAGGTGGTGGTGTGCGGATTGTCCTCGGTGGGGAAGACGGCGATCTTAGAGCAGCTGTTGTACGGTAACCACAAAGTCGGTGAGAACTTCGCCACGATCTCTCGCCTCTAGATCTTCATCGTCGGTGGGGCGTTCATCAGACGAGCGCGAGGGTTTTTAGTATTTGGTTTTACCACTACAAAGACGAAGATTGCCCGACACACACCCGTGTAGCCTTAACATGCGTGGTGGGGTAGAGTGCTGTTAGCGAGTAGCGCCTATGAAGGCCGGCACCACGCCCGGCTGCCTTTGTCTCCCCAGTAGCGATGTTTACACACCGCACCGGGTACTCATTTGAGGCCGAGTCGACCTAAGGGAGGCCCAGGACCGGTTCTGATAATCGTCACTGGTGGTGTTGGCCGTGCGCGGAAATCGAACTCGGGTCGCCGGATTCGTAGCGCAACGTAGCGCTTACCTGCTACCCCCTCCCACACACACACACGTCTGTATCTTCTACAAAACAGGTTTCTGTTGGGGGGCAGGGGGGTTAAATCGCGTAAGTACAAGGTGCTTCAAAACAATGGTAACACTTCCGATAATTTGCAACATTACCACAAGAAACGTGGCCTCCGGGCTCTGGAGAACCACCTGGAGAAGATTCCAGGCACGCGTTGATAATGATGAAGCTATTAACATTACATTTGTTTTCATGTTTGTGTATTATCCGTTCTTTTTCCATTAAAAACGTTAGTCCCATTTTGAGTGTTAACATTTTTTGAGGCACCCTGTATATTAATGTGTCGTTAAACCCACCACCACCCGACACAGCAAATTAGTAAGATTTGTCTGGATGAGGCTCGTAATTACTGGTGGAAACGTTGTTCTCAGATTGTAAATGTTGTGGCTTTGCTCTCTAACACACCGGTGTGCTGTACTAATAACGAATTGGCACGTTATGTTTACGTGACAAACCATGCTAATTGGCTGTGTCGGGTGGTGGCGGGTTTAACGACACATATTTACACAATCAGTATTTTGGATGTTGGTTGCGAAAGCCTACGTGTTAAACCGACACCTGTATCTATTATCTGAAATGGGCGTCTCAAATTGCACACGCGACACAACACACATGAGCCTGAGGTCTCCCAGACACCCCTTAAGTTTTCACAGACTTATTCCATCATTAGGTGTACGGGGTGGCATTTTCACAATTTTATCTGCAACAAATTATTCTCAAATTTGAAACGGTGTATCTGCTGTATACGTTGCCTTTCTGCCAACATGAATCAACTCCCAACACGAATCGGTTTATCTTTCTCAACGAGTAACAAACATCCCAGTGCTGAGCCGTTCCAGAGCAGTGTTCTTCACTAATTTTCAGAGGGTGGCCACTTTCGCCGACAAGACATCGTCTGTGTGAGGGCCACCACACATTTGAAACCATTGGGGTTTGACAGCACGATGATGATGATAATGGAGCGGTGTTGTCACTCTTTGTTTATTGTTGGGGGCCGCCAGTGACCCGCGGGCCTTGCAATGAAGAACACTGCTCTGGAGTGTCTTTTGGCCTACTCTTCCACACTTGGAAGACGTAGGAGCACACACCACCGCACGTCGACTGTGGTATACTCTTCGTTCATGTTATGCATAGGCTTTTGGGACCAATAGGGTTGGTAAATAGTTTATTTTTCCGAGATTGGGTAGATATGGCAATGTTTATAAATTTGCGACAATAAAATAAAGTTGTTACGCGAGCAAACACGCATGTAAATTGTTCATTCGCAAAACTGGAATGTTGAACGGCAAGCAATATGTTTAACTATTTTTATATACAATGTTTTGCTGGAAATTACATCCAGTGTCATCGGGCGTTAACAAGAGCTCAGATCTCACATTATTCATTGTCGCACATCCCGTATTGCTAACCCGGTACACGAAGCATGGCAGTGATTCTTCACGTGAACTAATCGGCTCACGGAATATCATACCTGTCAACCCATTGCCAGTGCCTACCTTATTACAAACCAGTTCAGACATTATTGGTAACCCCGTGGCCTTAGAAATCTCAACGTTTATCCTCACAAAGTCCCATCACAAGGGTGAAACAGACAAAACAATTGCCCGTATTGAAACGGCTGTACTCCATATGGACATGAAAACTCAATTTCCCTGTACAAGAATACGTGGTAAACCGTATGGGTTGGCGGCTAGAGAATATTATTGTAAGAATGCCGTGAGGGAAACGGGGTTTTGGCCAAACAAAGCGACCGTCGGATGCTGCAGGCTCGGAGACCAACGAGACCCAGGAGGACATCTACGTGGCGTCCATGGAGACGGAGCGCGGCGTGCGCGAGCAGGTCCGCCTGTACGACACGCGCGGCCTGCGCGAAGGCGGCGTGGAGCTGCCACGTCACCTCCTCGCGCTGGGCGACGGCTTCGTGCTCGTGTACAGCATCGACTCGCGCGAGTCCTACCGCCGCGTCGAGAACCTCAAGAAGGAAATCGACAAGGCCCGCGACAAGAAAGAGGTAGTCGGTGGTGGTGCCAGCCTGGGGGGGGGGGGGGGCGGTCAGTCTGTACTCCAGCAACCGCCATGCCTTGCAGATATCAAAAAGCTCCTTCTAACCATGAGGAACCAGATTTATAATGTGATGTTTTCGAATGTTAGCTTTGTATAATGAAGAAACGTCTTGATAACTCATGTGGGGCAAATGGAGTCTTCGTGGGACACTTAAACTGCGAACATTTCACGGGATTTTCTGGTATCACTTTGGCAACAAATGTGCACCTCATGTTAGCAAGTTGTCTCAAGAGATATCAACTTGGTAGCATTAATAGCTTTACATAATTTTTCCCATAGTTTATTACATCGCATTTTTCCAATTAAGAATGCATAACCTTGCTCTGTAATGACAATTACACAACAGAATATGTGGTTTTGAACAGTGAATAGTTACAGCCAATCAGAAAATCTTATCTCTTTATACTATAGTAGAAAAGTTTTCTGGCTGGTTCCTGCCTGGATTCCTGCCTGGATTCCTGCTGGTGCCAGGCCAAGTGCGCATGTGGAAGTGACGTCACATCGCATATCTGTGCAAGGATGTCACACCGCATTCCACGGTGTTGAACCGGGTTCGTGTGGCGTGTTGAAGTCATGCCTCTCCACCCACCCGCTCTCTACCCCGGCCATGTATGACGCGCAAATGCGATAGAGGAGAGAGACGAGAGGGGAGGGAGAGGGGAGGGAGGGAGACATCGAGAGGCATGGAGAGGGGCAGAGAGACAGTGAAAGGGCATGAGATGGGAGGACGGATTAGGGAGAGCCAAGAGCCATTGAGATGAAAGAGGTGAGAATAAGGAGCGCTAGGGTGAGAGAAACGGGGGTGAGGGAAGTGGATGAGAGAATGGAGGAGAGGATTATATACAGGGAGCAAGAGGTAGAAGAATGGACAGAGGAAACAGAAACGGATAGAAACAGAGAAAAGTGAGAAATCGAGATAAATTGGCACATACAGTGCAGAGATGGCAAGAGAAAGTTGGAGATAGACAGGACACGATATTCGTTAAAAAGTTTAGTTGGCTGACTGAAAGGGACAAGTCAAATGCAAGGGACTTGCGGGTTGCTCGTTATACGGAAAATTGTCCCTGAGTTGGCACGCTTCCCGTCGCAGGTAACCATCCTGGTGCTGGGAAACAAGAGTGACCTGGCGGATTACCGGCAAGTAGAGGCAGAGGCAGCCCAGCTTTGGGCCAAGAACGAGAAGGTGCGTGGATACACAAGCCATGATGCCAGCACAGCGCAATCTCCGTGACTCAGGACAAATTAATCTGGAGACAGCCCTTCGGCAATAGCTCCGTTTAAATTGTAATTGACTGCCGTCGTCATGATTTGTAATTACTGCTGTGTTTGACACCCATGCACTCGACTTGCAATGTGTAGGTGCGGCTGTGGGAGGTTACGGTGACAGACCGACGGACGTTGCTGGAACCTTTCGTGTACCTGGCCAGCAAGATGACCCAGCCACAGAGCAAGTCCACCTTCCCTCTGAGCCGCAAGAGCAAGGCAGGGTCCTCTTTCGAGAGCTGAGCTTTGGGGGAAGCATTCTTACTGTTCCTGAAGCAGCAGCAGCGATAAGGAAAATAAAACATACTTGCTATTCAAGAGTCACAAAGCCACAATTCCTGGTTGCCACAGCATTGGTCTTCCTGGTCTACCAGTGTGGTTGCTGGGTTTTTCATTACATTCCTCAAAAGCCTTTTCGCCTCCTAGCATGCAAACAAAAGTCAAATGGGACTCTCCGTTTGTGCACTGTAACATATGCCACTAACCTCGATATATTTATTTTATTACAGAAACTTTTAGTTGACAAGTTTTTGCAACATTGTGAGAGCCTTGTTAAACATCTATCGGGAACATCTAATAGCTGATCAGGATTTGAATAGCAACACCTTTGGCATAATTCTCATGTGGCGCACAGTGGAATCTTCTTCACGCTGCTTTGTCAATTTAAGTCGGTGGCTGCTTATAAAAGCTTTGGTGGTATTGCTTAAAATTAATTTGAGTGTAAACTTATTGTTGTTTCATAAGCTTATTTTTCCAATTGTGTAGTAATAATAATTTTGATTTATAAAGTGCCCTTCGAGAATGTATCTCAGAGTTCCACAAATGTAAAGGGGCATGGAATAAATATGTAATCGGGGAGAGAAAGCCTAAAGGGACAAGATGGAAAATTATAGAAGGCTTTAAATAGGTGAGTTTTCAGCCAGGACTTAAGTGTCTCCATTGACTCCAAGTTCCTAACCTCCAGGAGCAGGTAATTCCAGCACCTGGGTGCCATACAAATAAAAGCCCCATCACCCCAGGTCCAAAGCCTGGAGCATAGTGCATCGAGAAGGACACGATTGGGAGGCCTCGGAGATGACGGTGATGTGTGGCTGAACCAACTGTTGGATCGGTGTGGAGCAAGCCCGTTTAAAGCCTTTTACAAAAGTATGAGAATCTTATAATCAACGCGCGTTTGAACTGGGAGCCAATGCAAGAGACATGAGCACAGGTCTGAGACATGATCCCGAATAGGGGTACGAGCGAGCATGTTGGCGAATGCACGTTGGATGCATGTACATTACGTACATACATTTCCTCTATTGCAAGGACACTGAGCGTTAAAACGACCATCCTTTAGATAAAACAGACCATAGGTGTCAGCACTTGCTTGGGGAATGGACGGTCTATTGAGTACACAGATACTTCCTTGCATTGACGTGTATGCATGCCAATGAGTCATGGGGGAGGGGGGGAACAACACTGTGAACCAATCATATTTGATAATGCTCAGCAATATGACACATCTTCCGTCTTGAGTTGCATGCATAGATCCGTAATGTAGCTTGCAGTAGCTAACCATCGCCAGTTGCCATTAGCAACCCTTGTTGCAAGAGACCACTCGCTGTCCCTTTACAAAGTGTTATTTTCGATTTATGACCCCTTAGGACTAGACCACGGCCGCCTGCGCGCATGGCCCATAAATTGACACCCCAAAGAGGTGCCAATGAGTGCTGCCACAGCACTGAAGGATGCTACAGAAACTTTGTAAACTATAACGGACCCTTAAAACGACCCAGAGGGCTGCAAGCCTAAAACAAATGGCTGCAACATTCACTGCTTACTCATTTCGAGCAAGAATTATGTCTTGATGCACTCCTGTTTAAAATAATTTATTGTATTTTTAAGAAAGCGATCTACACGTAGATTTCTTTTCATTTGTGGAAAAAAGTTCTAAATGTAGGCAAATGCTTCTGACTGGGACAAGGATAAATCAATTTACATATTTTAAAAACCAATAACTGAATTTCCAAGCATTATTATCCAGCAAAGCAAACTCTGCTCGACCACATCTGGTCAAATGTAAACAGGGAGTCTCAAAGCAAACAATAACATGTTTCCCTTGCAGGAGAGAAATGTTGAAATTAGTTTTTCATCTTCGCAACTCAAGTACTCTCATTTATTTAACATAATGAAATTCTCTGTTGAAATTAGTTGGAGGATGCTCGGATAAATGGCATCCTAGCCCTGGGCTAGTTGCAGAATCGTGACAGAGTGGACTTGGCTTGCCATATCCTTCCAATCTGTGTTCAAGCGCAGTGGACTTGGCAGAAAAGCCAAGGTCTCAAACCTCATTTTCAGGAAAGGTCTTGAGAGCACCATTGGTTTGTCGGGCTCGCCGTGACCACGCAGTCGGGGCAGGAAAGCGTGTGCTAAGATGATGATAGAGCAGGGCTCCCATGTTTATCCCAGCTGCTTCGGTGACGATTTTAAGATTATTTTTGCGCCACAAGCCTCCATGAATTCTGAAATAATTTGCATGCATTTTCCTGTAAAAGGCTATCTTAACTGATGCATATTGTGATCGATATTGTTTGTGGTGTGTGTGCACTCACAGTTGGTAAAGTTTATTGTTGATAAATTATACACGTTTGGTAGCTTGATAGCCAAGTTGTCTGCACTCGTTATTGAATTGACAGTCACATTCCTGCAGCTGCCCAGTAATTTCTGCAGGCGAATTACCAAAGTATGTTGTCTGCTACAAAGTTTAAATTAAAGAGCCTGTTACATCCCATGAGTAAGCTATTGTCAAAAACACTTATCCCCCCCCAAATTCAAATGAAGTTCTGTTACTCGGGTCTCGAATTAGGTCATCTGTGAAGAGTCACCTCCCCACCGATTTGATGTTCTTGTAGCAATTCGAGGTCACGATTCAATACAAGAATCTGTCTCATTTTTACCACCTAGTTTGTATTTTTATTTCTTTACTGTTTTGTTCGCTTCATCAGCCTACATTTTTCAGCATATAATTTTAGCACGTTAAATAATTAATTCTTACATGCACGATTATATGCATGTATCATAAAGGCTAAGAATCTATTTAATTGATGCATCATTGCCTATTTTATATAGAATGGAGTGTACCTTTCACGAAATATGGATGTATTTAAGCGGAAGGAAATGGCACCACTACTTCAACATTCCAAGAGTCACTTATATATAGTCAGACTCAGAATATTTATACTTGAGGAATCCGATGAGCTATAAAGCTCTTTTTCACATGTCCAGTAGGGGCAGGTCAGACGGTTACAACAACAAACAATACAAAAACACGATAGGAGTGCAAAGTATCGGACAGGTAAACAAGTCACTTAAAAAATATATACAAATAAAACTTAACAATTTGTATCTTATCAGGCAAAGCCTACTGAGATATTAGCCAATTTTTCAGAAGCGACCTGGCCACAAATGATAGCTCAACTAAATGGCTTATCATATGGAAATGTATTGCAGCAATTGAATCGAAATAATCTAAATGCAACGCAGAATATTGATGCCTTTTTAATTTCTGCTAAACACTGGGTTTCAGTTACTAAAACAAATCTGTCTTGATATAATATTTGGCCTTGTTGTGGTAACAAATCTGTATGCCGGCTCTGCGACTACTACTGTACACAGTTGATGACTGTTAACCTGCTCGTGATGTGTTGTTGAACACGTGTCGGCAACTGTTTGTTTCGGGAAGACCGTGATGTGTTGTACTTGTGCGGTTCCTTAGCTTGTATAGATTGCATTCTCAACAATCCTCGTTATGGTATTACCTAGCAGTAGAAGTTTTTAAAGACGTTTTTTAATAGTGCATGAAGTTTGTGTGGATGTTTTATTTTAAGTATTTTTCAAAGTGTCCTGGGTTTCCCTCCTGTAAATAAAGTGTTGATGGGTCTTAACCATTGTGTGCGAGGTGTGTTGTGTTGATGTCGCACCCAACACGTACTGGGTAGGGAAAAGCCTTCGGGGGTTTATCATCAGCATTGAATCTAAATTCAATTCATGGGCATGCCACTGCGCTTGATTATATATTGCCAGCTGCGTCCACCGGCTTTGTGCCTATTTTCGTACATGTTATGTTGCTGTTATTTTTGCCGTGGAAAATACATTTTTAAAAAAAGCCAACCAAAAATATATATTTTAAAAAAGTTAAAATACTTTTGGGCAGGGTCCTGAAAAAGCATCTGAAAACCCACTGGCATTTTCATGGATAAACAAAGGACATAATTACATTAATACGCAACACGAAGCAAGCACACGCGCTATTGCAGTCGTTTTCTCGTTCTGGGAGCTGGGGCATGGTTGCATGGAGGCTATGTAGGAGAAGCTCGACGCTTGCCCTGTACCCTTCTCGGCGTCTCGTTTCAGCAGCGGACTGTGGCTATTTTCGAGCGTCAGCTGATGTCAGGGACCACCCTGTGCTTTGCGCCTGAAATAGTTCATCCACTGTCTCCATAATAACGCGTTCACCCAAGCCTCGCGATGCCTCATATATGTATCTCAGGGTGCCGCGAAGTTCTTCATTCGTTTTGAGTCGGTGGTGCAAGCACAGACGTGCTTCCAGAAAAAAAAATCAGGAATGAGTGAATTGTGTTTCGTGCATTACTCTGGCCATAATCAATCATTCAACACAGCAGCAATTCAATAACATTGCACGATAAAAACTCAACGCATCCATCGCCTTGGGTGAAGGTGCTCTATATGAATATAAATTTCCATCAAATGAGAATACACTGATCTAAAATTGGAAAACAAAACGTACTATAACGTCATGTTCCAGAACAGGTGGCTCCCAATCGGAAGTTTGCGAGTTTAAATCCTGGAACGGGGGATGATGCCGCCCCATCATCCCCGCGGGCTCAATCAAATGAGTATCACTTTGTCAAGAAAGTGGAGCAATGGATAGACTCAGTTCTGCCACAGGAATAGTGACTTTCCAGCAGTTACTTTCCAGCACTGGCTCACGGCGGTTAACGGGATTATGAGCACCACCTGAATGCTCAGAGCAGAACATCGCTGGACTTTTTGGGCAATGACCCTTCTTTATACGAGAGACGGCAGAGAGATTGAATAATAGTTGGTGACTAGACGATACACCGTGGGGCCCTGATATAAATTTAGTTTGAAGGATGTGTCCAGATGAACAGTCTTAAATTGGCATATGAGCAGTTAAACACAAGTCGATATTTAGAAATAAACATTAATAAGTTTAAGAAAATTTAAGTAAAAACAAATTACCGAGTCATGATTCAATGCTAAAATTATTGATGAGTTTTTCTTAAATCAACATTGCAGTAAACGGTAGTGGCCATGTGAACCAATCGTATACAACAAATCTTAGTGCAGCCTTTTTGTCATTCCACAGCACGATAAGGGCCTCCCTCACAACTCCACGCCATTTGGGTTATCGGGGGGTTACATGAACATACGTCATGCTAGTTGGTGTGGATTGGTGGAGGCCGGTCGCATAGACTATCGAGCAGAGTATGGTACAACAATTGAATGCTGCGCTGCCCTCTGCTGACAAGCCCTGAAGTAGCCTACAATGCTTGTTTTTTACATGGTGGTGACCCAACCAAGCACGAAACTGGCTCAACACTGCTTAACATTCCTCAGATATGATCATATCGGGCAATTGCAGGTGATTCGGTTTTTAGGCATACAACACGTGCAAATTAAAATCAATATGTACATTTTTTCTGGTGTGATTTGACACGTGTATCGTGAACTTAAGAATTGATATCAGTTGATTAACCGATGGGATCGTTACTCACGTATTACTGTAACTACACAAGTCTCTCTCGTGAGAAAACAACGTGTGCTGGTCAGCCAATAGAGACGGGCATAAATGATCCACATGTACATGGCAAAGATCAGTCCGTGATGCAACCACTTTTGACCCTTCCAATTTTTACCGATCGAGAGGAGACTGTGGGCCGAATCAACCCAAGACTGAAATTTGAACCGGCGACCTTCCTTTCTCCGCCCCTGGCGAGACAGATTTAACCGCGCCTGTGTCCTATACGACGGCGCAGTCCAATTAACATCTCCACCGCATTCAGACCGTCGCGAATAGCTTGCGCTCAAGGAGCCTTGCCGGTGCCAAGAATTGGGGAGCGACTCCCGCGTCGCGTTCAGAGGAAGTGGCTTGGGGCATCTCGAGAGAGAGAGAAAGGAGATCGCAGACGACGGATCAGAAGGTGCGGGCTAAAGGAGAGGATCGTGAGACGGGAGGGAAACACGATTGCATGTCCAGGTGGAGGAGGAGGGCGGCCCGCCACGTGCTGTTTGGTTGGTGAGGGTTTAGGAAAACAAAGTCAGTTGGTTTGAGCGATCCCCCCCCTCTCTTCCTCCACGGCTCTTCAATTATAATCCAAGAGCGCTCTTCGTGTGTTGTGTCACGAGGTGAATAACTTTCCATGCGGAACTCTTGCAGCAAGCAGTGATATCAGAATCAGAAGCTTATTATCCGAGTAAATGAACCAACGAGCTGTACGGCTCTTTTTGTTGTTCAAGGGTGACTCGGCATGCAGACAGACACGGCAGCAGCAAGAGTTAATAAAACACGATATAAAAAAAATATTTCAAAGTTACAGGCGCTCTCTGCCATGCAGTCTGCTGGCGGATGTGCACTCTGCTTGTGAAGTCACTTACCAAAAGCCGTTTAATGCGCCCTGGGGCCAGACCTTTTATACGCCTTGTAAAATGTGGTCGTTTCATGTCACTCAAACTATATTTTTGTAATTCTCAGAACCTGCCCAAAGCCAAACTAATTTACACCCCGTCTGTATTGATAACGCCTGGTGGATGAAGGCCTGCACACGCCACATTGGACACGGGGGTGGGGGGGGGGTATTTGACCATACTTCACCGTGCTGGTCCGTCCGGGCCGGTGAAGGTGGCAAGCACTGATGTTTGAGCACATCAATGATTTTTTCCACACCGCCCTCTGCTAATAACACAGCCACGCAGCAGTCGATAGCACCCGTTTGGTCACCGTGGTTGCACACCCACAAGCACCATTGAGGCTCGGTCCTGCTTAACTTCCCAGATTGGGTGTGATCCATGTCATTTGCTCAAAGGCAAAAGCGAAATTAAGTGGAGTAATTTTTTTAACATGATCGTGTTTTCCATAATCGTTGGTAACCGGGTTGTGAGTGTAGTATTGACTTTTTAGAAAAGAGAACTTGATGTCACCACGGGCGACCACAGCCTGGACTTGAACCAGAAATCTTAACATTTGTGGCTCGATGCTGCTCTCAGCCCTGAGCCACCCAGCCACCTCGAGCGCAAACATCCTTGAGGGGCTGGGGCATTTCAGGCACCGAGACACCAAATTTGGGCCAAATCTCCCTGCCTCCTGTTCGAAAGAGATGTATTGTAAACATTCGGGCGCTCAAACACACACGAGTGTAGCCCATGGTCATAAGTATGAAAATTAGGAAAGCCTCACTGGAGGCACAAGACTCTTTCTCTGTTCAGTGATCTAAACTAAAACTAAACTATTTTTTCATTTAGATATTTTGCAAAACCAACCTGACCACAATTGAGTGTTTTTTCACGTAAAAATGTATAGATGCCAAATACTCTGAAAGCGCTTTTCTAAATGTGGAGGGCAAAACCAGCGGACCCAGAGAAAAACCCACGTGACCATGGGGAGAGAGAGACATGCGAACTCCAAATATGCAGCAGGCATCGGGATCGAACCCACAACCTCCTCCATACCAGGCGAGGTAATTAACATCTAGCCGCCGTGATGATGATGAGAGAGAGAGACGCAAACTGCAAATACACAGCAGGCATCGGGATCGAACCCACAACCTCCTTCATACCAGGCGAGGTAGTTAACATCTCCTAGCCGCCGTGATGATGGTGAGAGAGAGAGACGCAAACTCCAAATACACAGCAGGCGTCAGGGTCGGGATCGAACCCACGACCTCCTGTATACCAGGCGAGGTAGTTAACAGCTCGCCACCGCGACACAGCGACCTCGGGATACGCTGTAAAGCTCTCCCCTGTGCTATCGGGTCGTGGCGTGTGGTGGTCCGGTACCAACACCACTCGGGAGGGAGTTGGGAGTGCCCAGAGAAACCCACAAATCAAAATTCCACACAAACATCCTTGCCCCGTAAACCAAAACACTCACCGCCTGATCCTCGGGTGCCCAGGTGAGAGTGTATCTTAGCGGCTCAATCTGAACGTGATCCGCCATCCGTACATCCAATGCGTTGGATTACACACACCGATTAACATATTAATGTATGAACTCACTCGAATACTGGTTAATATACAAATACAAAGATCCCCCGTATAGCTTTAACAGACTGTTGGGGCAGTGCTATTGGCGAGCACCTATTAAGGCTGGCACGGCACACCAGGGAGTGGTTGGTCAGCGCCACGCCCGGCCGCCTTTGTACCCCAAGTGGCAATATTTACACATCGCACCAGGTACTAATTTGAGGCTGAGTCGACCTAGGGGAGGCCCATGATCGGTTCAGATAATCGTCACTGCTGTTGGCCGTGAGTGAGAATCGGCGTTGGGTCACCGAGGTCGTAGCGCAGCGCGCTAACCACGACACTACCGCTCCCCACACACGCACATGTGGGTCACCATCGCACCATGTATGGACCACCATAGCAGGGGTCGACAGGGTCACGTGAGCAGATGTGGTCCCGTGGGTCAGGGGTCACAGCGCTGAGTCAGCACAGCTGAGATCCTGGGCTCAAGTCTGAGTTTCAGCCACCTGGGATTAAACCGGGCTCGAGTGGAGAGAGTTGATGGTCTAAGCGTGGTCACCAATGACATCGAAAACAACAATGATAATTGTATTTTTCACTTAATTTGGAAAAATTCCAGCTCTGCGAAGCAAACTAAAACCAGTTGTGCGCTTGCTATGCAAAGGAAATTTCTCTGTGGCAGGGCACATGGATACATGGGCCCCTTAGCGTTTAATAAAAGAAAGGACCTCAGAAGTAGCTCATTCCATTGGCTGTTTTCTAACACATGGGATAATGCCCTGTTCTGGAAAGTTCTGAAGGGATGTTTATTCTCATGACACGGTACCATTAGTACAAAGGGAATATACCTTCCCGGCAAAATATTTTTACGTACATTTATACACACGGACCTAGTTTGTATCATGTTAGAGGCATCATAAATAATTGTTGTAGAATTTTGCTCCGAGACCGTTGACAGACGTGTCACGACGGTACCTGACACTTTTTTTGTCCAAAACTGCGAGTGACTGCGAGACAGAGGTGAGATCATTGTCAGCTTTTAGCTCTTGCGGACTCGCGGGGGTTGGTGGAGTTAATTCGGGATGGAGCACGTCACCAGCAAACAACTCCCGGTGCAAATGGCATAGCGAAGCGGCGTGCGTAATACGCCTGATAATACATCAACCTGCGTTATATGCTGCGTAAGCACAGATGTTGATCCGTAGCAGCGGCGTAGCAGAGTTGGCATGGGCCCTGGTGCACGGAATAAAAAATAATGGGGCCCCCTCTCAAATTTCCTCCCTTTCATAATCCCAGCGCCCAGGCGTATTCTGAATGTGCAATGCTCCTTAGTTGTATCAATTTGTTTAGCGAGGCAATTCTCGGTGAAATGTAAACTCCTTCTTCAGGAGGGGCCTACTTTGGATGTTTGCACCATTCCGCTAATGAGTTGCTGGGCGTCTGGGGAGAAAAATGATACCCATGGAAAACGCGCACTGAAATAGAGGAGCTATCGAACGCCACTCAGGGAAAGCCATACTCTTTGGTTCTTTCGGTAAAGTTACGTAGGTAGAAATAAAATAAAACAAATCACGACGTTTCGATCGCAGCACAAGCAATCCTCCTCAGGTGGAGAGAGCCAGTCTGAAACCAACTCCCGATACTGCCCAAGCCATCTATGCTTGGCAAGCAGACTGAACACTCTGACATAACCATAAAGACGGGAAAGGTCCACCCATAAATCTCCTTTACGCACTGCCAGAGTGTGGCTGGCATGAGCCCAGCCTGTCCAATGTCACCTCCCCCTCTTTGTAGCTTGGCGTTTGGGTCCCTCCAGCCCATGGCGGTCAGCGCAGTTGCACCGCCTGCGTACTTGTTAGCTTCGCCAATTGTCCCGGATGCGCACTCAGTGGAATTAAATTGAGAGTCAGAAAGAGGAGCACATGGGTTGGAGCATTCTTGCAGGCTCAATGCACAAACTAATCTATTCAACGAAACTATTTCTATTTTACCAGGTCAGGCACACTGAGCTCTACAGCTCTTTTTCAGAAACGACCTGGCCACAAATGATAGCCCAACGAAGTGGCTTATCATGTAGAAATGTATAGCAGCCAAATGCTGTAAACGCGTGCTGATTCTAAACGTGTATGGAAAAAAAATGAGAGGACCCGGGGGAAATTTCACGCGACCATACGGAGAACATGCAAACTCCAAATACACAGCAGGCGTCAGGGTCAGGATCGAAACCACAACCTCCTGTATCCCAGGCGAGGGAGGTGACATCTCGCCACGGCGGCTCCCCGCGAGACGAGTGGGGGGCGTGCAGGGCACCGTCGCTAGAAGGTGCGGTGGGAGTTGGTCACAAATGAAAAAGTGAAGTGGCAGCCAATGAATGGAATGCGTCTGAGATGACACCCACCGAAGAGATGGAGCAGCAAAGTCAGCCCGTGCACTCGATGCAGCGTTACAATCGCGTGATCGCGAGGTGACGGTGGCGGCTTGGCGAGAATGTCATCCAGCAGTGGATGATGATGATGATGATTATAGCAATTGGCTGCGACGCAGTTGAGATCATGGCGGGTGCGGTGGGGGGGGGGGGTGAGACCAAACAAAGTACACTCACGTAAACAGCGCTCGCCTCTGTGCTGAGTGTATACACAACTGCGCTGCGTCAGCGTATATCACAGCAAGTGCATTTGTCCGGCGAACAGAGCATGCGCTTATATAGAGATGGCCACGTACGAGCGAGCTACACGTCTGGTGGCGCGGAGAGAAAGTCCCCCCCCCACCCTCTCCACCCTAAAGGGGATAGAGGTTTGTGCATTCGTAGGGTGAACTCCGGATTACTCAATGCACCGGGCAGAATGTTTTGTCTTTGTGGGTTGCCTATCGGGTGCTGGCCACCCAACACCCCTCGTGTGCCGTGCCGGCCTTCATTAGGTGCGGGCTAGCTGCACTTGCTCCTACAGTCTGTCAAAGGCTATACGGGGAATCGTTGTCTGTGGGGAGCGGTGGCATAGTGATTAGCGCACTGTACCGTTAACCGGATGGCCTAAGTTCGATTCCCATTCACGGCGAACATCAGTGACGAATTGCTGAACCAGTTGCCAAGTCTTCCCGAGGGTGACTCATCCTTAAAAACGAGAAACTGGTGCAGAATAGATATCACCACTGGGGAGACAAAGGCGGCCGGGTGCTGGGTACTGGCCACATCACCGTGCTGGCCTTCAAAGGTGCTACTCGCTGACAATACTTGCCCAAAATCCTATGTAGGCTTCACGGGGGATCTGTATCTTTATAGAATTCCTACTCTGTGTTATACCTAGTTTCCATGAACCACAAAACTCAAGATTAAAGCTGAGTTGCAAGTCCTGGCAGCGTATTTCCGAATATTTTGCCAACTCGAATTTTGCCGACTCAATTTTTTTGCAGAGTCAGTTTTCTTCTGACCTTAATTCCTCGTCAGAATTTGGGTTGCGCAGAAATGCATCGTTAAATGTGTCACAATTTGAAATAAATAAAAATAAAATGGTTGTAGCTGTGACCATTCCAGTTTACAATTCATAATTGATTTCTGGGTAAGGCCAAAAAATGTTCTGGCCAAATGTGTGCTCTCATACCACATCCACCACCCGGCACAGACATATGTGTGGATATCAGCGATGTTGGGGGTCAGGGATGATCTTACGAGACAAATGTGGACACCTGGTTGAGTAGCTTAAGCCAAAAATGAATTATTTGCTGCAAAGATCGACGTACTAATTTAATTTCACATCTTATAATTACAATGCAATTGTCGGCTCAAGCAACTCGGAAGATCATGGGCATGTTGCCCCCAGAGCAGGTTGCCCCTTCTGCCTGCCTCGTTCGCTATGCCACTGTGAACAACTCACGCCGACTGGAGTGAAGACTCGAGTTGTAGATGCAAGCCATTAGCGGGCCTACATAGGAGCAGCTCAGTGACACCTTGGCAGATCCAAGGGGGGACGAATGGGGGTGATCGCCCCCCCCCCCCCCCACTTGAGACCCCACCATTGGTACGTTATTGATCTTTACTAGAGAAAAAAAAAGAGTGCTTTTATTTGTATTACTGTAGGGATCGAATGAAAAACCGTGGAATTTCAACAAACACGGTCACCGCATCGCTCGCTTTCAGCTGCGCTTCTGTGGCCGTCTGGAACGCTCTTCCTTCCGAGCTGTGCACTTTTAAATCTAAATTGAAAATGCATAACTTTAGAACTGTTTTTGGTGTTTTGTTTGTTGTCCCTCCCCCGCATCTCCAATTAGCACGGTTGTCTACGTACGGTGCGAAAGAAGTGAAGCATACATACATACATACGTACATACGTCTCTGCAAAGACATCACTTGCCCAGACCAATGGGGCTTTGTGTTCAGCTGCAAAAGCTGTGGGTGGGTGAGAGCGGTGGATGTTGTGGTGTATGAATAGCGGGGAGCGGTAGTGTAGCGGTTAACGCGCTGGGCTACGAACCCGGCGACCCGAGTTTTGATTCCCTACTCACGGCGATTATCTGAACCGGTTCTGGACCTCGCCTAGGTCGACTCAGCCTCAAATGAGTACCTATTGCGGTGTGAAAACATCGCCACGAGAGAGGCAAAGGCGGCCACGCGTGGTGCTGGCCACCCACCCCCTCGTGTGCCGTGCCGTGCCGCAGCACTTGCCCCAACCGTCTGTTAAGACTATACGTGGGATCTTTGTCTTTGGTGTATGAATATGTACGTGTGCCGCTGTTTATGGGTGGAGAGTTGAGTGTGTGTTTAGTGTGTGTGCCTGTGTGTGTGTGTCTGTGCCTGTGTGTGTGCGTGTGCCTGTGTGGTTTGCATGTGCGCACGTTGAAGAATGCGCGTGTGTTAGGACTGTGTACAATGACAGCGGAAGGTGAATGCAAGTGTGTTGTGTGTGTGATGGTAGAAGAGTGTATGTGATGGTCGAGGTGTGTGTGTGTGTTGTGTGTGTGTGTTGTGTGTGTGTGCAATGGACGAGGTAGGTTTGTGGTGTGCACGGTATGTTGAGCACGTGTTTGCGCAGTGCGAGTCACATGCGCACGACGGGTGCACACGTGTGTGTGTGTGAATCACGGAAGGGGGCACATTTTTGCTATGTATGATACTAGGGGGGGGGGGTGACTGTATGACGGCAGGAGTGGTGTATGTGTGCGTGTGTGTAACATTAGGTTGGATGTGTGTGTGTGTGCATGTGTAACGGTAGGGGTGGGTGGGTGTAACGGTAGGGGTGGGTGGGTGGGTAGCGGTGGGTAGGGGTGGGTGGGTGTAACGGTAGG
>CM025627.2:10275565-10288433 GCA_014621495.2 Entosphenus tridentatus
GGGTGGGTGGGTGTATAGGGGTGGGTGGGTGTAACGCGAGGGGGTGGGTCGGTGTCTCTGCGCTTGCATAAGTCGCGTTCCAAAACTGTTACACCGCGGTGGCGGGCGTCACGAATTCTCGCGTGGAGGCTCCACACATCGGGAGCCGCGGAGCGCGAGGAAACCAGTGGGAGAGGCAGCAGCAGCAGCGAGCCTAGAGAAGCATCGAGCCCAGAGCAACAGCCATCCCAGAGACGCGCGGCGCAGAGTTCGCGGTCCCAACGCCACCGTGAGGATTCCAGCCCCACGTCCTCCTCCTCCTCCTCACCTCTTCCTAACCTCATCTTCCTCGCCAGACTCGCGGGCTCATCGCTCCATCGGATCTCGCACGAGCTCGAGGCTCACCGCACCCACAGCACAACACGGAGGAGGATCTCGCATTACAAAAGGGAGCTTGGAGATTGTTCATGGGGCTTTTTTTTCTCCCCATCCAGAAATAACGAGATATATTTAGGTTTATAGACATCATCCACCCATACGTAGTGCAGGTGTATCGATCAAACATCAAGATTACTACAGTTTTTTCTATTTGTATTCTTACGACTCCGAAAAAGGACTTTGGTGTGCCTTCACGTTCTGGTGCCATCACCTCGTGAGCCACCAACCCCCGCCGCCCCCACGCCTCCGGTTCAACAATTTGGACCGTACCAAAGCCTGCGTGGGCATCGACACAACGCCCGCAGCTCGGAGGTCGCCGACGACCTAACAGCCGTCTCAGTCGTCCTTGTGTCTGCGCGCGGAGGGATGCTAAGATGTCCACGAACGCGTCCCTGATTCGAATTCCCTTCTCGGACCTTGAGATCGGTGAGCTGTGTGGCGGCGGCAGCTATGGCACGGTGTACCGAGCCATCTGGGTGCCGCAGGACAAAGAAGTGGCCGTCAAGAAACTTCTCAAGTTTGACCGGGAGGTGAGTTTACACGAGCGCACACACACACACACGTGTGTGTCTGTGTGTGTGTGTGCATTACCGCACACGCCGTGCAAGTAACGTCGTGCGCGCGCGTTAGATCTCCATCGCTGTCAATCCCTTATCAGTGCCCTACCTTATTACAGACCAATTCAGACCTTGTGGGTCACCCCGTGCCCCTTATAAATCTCAACGTTCATCCTACGAAGTCCCATCACAAGGGAGAAACACAAATAAATAAACTAAAATTATGTTACGAAACTAAAATGTGTTTAATTTTCGATTTAAAGCTTTCGTGACTGCTGGGATTCATCTTCTTGGTTCTTTCGGTAAAGTCACGTAGAAGGAAAGTAATAAAATAAAAAAAATAAAACATAATAAAATAATTATCACGACGTTTCGGCCACAACGCAAGCAGCCGTCCTCAGGTGAAATCCAGGTCTGTCGAGGCGACAGCGTCTGAATGAAACAGCACACGTGCTTGGAGCATATATTTAAGCTGGGTTGGAAGGGGGGTTCGTATTGAAAAGGCTGTACGCTGTATGGACCTGAAAACTAAATTTCCCTGTACAAGAATACGGGGTAAACCGTATGGGTTGACGGCTATGGATCTGTAACGTGACGGGAAGGTGATACATTATGTACACACCTTGAGTAACCGCTTGGGTGGCTACCAGAGCCGTACTTTACTCTTGAAAATCGGTGAAAGTGATCAAAGGGTTGCACAAAATTTGAGACAAGCCAGAGCAGCAGCAACAACAAAATACTTTGCAAACGTGTTAAAGCTTTTCCCTGACAGCTGCCCCATTCGTTTCCATACTGCTGAGTACATACTTAGAAATCGTTATTCAATCCAGGCACATGCATGCTCTCTCAAAACCTTAGTTTTGCAGGAGATGGCAGTGGGCATTCGAAGGTACACATCGTGTCACACAATTAAAAACGACGTGATGATGAACGTTATGTTGTCTGTCCGTTAGTCAGTCACGCCACTCGAGTAATTTTGGTCGCACAGACTCGAGTCAAGACTCATCGCTAAACAGACGGAACCTGGGACCGATTGGTGTTGATGATGACCTATGTATGGCTTATGACCTTTGACCTCGGTTAAAAACCGCGAGTTTTTCATCTTGCTAAATTTATGGGGTTCTCGAACTCTCTTTACGTTCTCCCCATTCCTCTGATGTGCTGAGTTGCGAGCTAGGAATAGATTTGGCAAATTCTGGCTGACAGAGGGACACAAGGGGGACATGGAGTCTATATGGAATTGAAATCATGACATTTCATGGCATGTTGAAGTTTATATGCAAGGTTCCTTATCCACACCCTACACGTTTCGAATTGTGAAATGCATGAATATTCAAACTGAATATGCAGTTTCTTCAAATTTCTGTTGAATTATTTTGGTATCAATGTTATGAACAAACAAACAAACAAAAATCTGTGTTGTGGTTCTATCATCAACGTTGAATCACAGAAGGAGCATTTATAAAGAGGTTACCAGACAAATTACCGCTCTGTATATCTGCTCCATTGACCCAGATGTTCCACATTGCCCACGAATTACATCGTCAGCCCTTTGTCAATCCACTGCTGGATGAAGGCCTCTCTACACCGTGTCGGCCATGACCGAATTTGACCACGCAAGTCGATACAAATTTCTGAACTGACGCGCAGGCTGACTGAAGGAGAAGGTTCAGATATAAAACACGTCACTGATGCTACCCATGGCCGGGACTTAAACTCAAGTCGCCTCCAAGGGCTGCGCGATATTTGTGGCGAGCCCTCGTCTCTAGCATCCGGCGATCGGCAGCAGGCCTGAAACTGCTGATGAGATTCAACAAAGTCACAAATCAGCCGACGGATTGCCTGCTTAAATAAATGCTGCTGTAAAACATTTGATCCAGAAGACCCTTATGGCTGTTGAACTTGAATGTTCTTTTATTTCACGTTTTGAAATGGATGTTTATAATTTTTTTTTTATCTAACTACACTTTCATTATCGGATTATCATGGGGTTTTTTTCCAACCATGTGACAAATCAATTTTGCTGTGATAAAATGCGCGAGAAGCAGTTATTCGTGTCCAAACCACATCCGCCATCGTCAGCAAGACCCAAGAGAGATGACAAGAACCGATCTCAATGTTTAGGACAACCGTCCCTACAAAGCCACGCGCGCATCGAACGGTTCAGCGTCTCTTTTTCTCTTGCAAAAGACAAAGTGGTGATCGTCTTCTTGGGATCTGGTGTGAAGGTTAGCGAAGGTTATTCATTCATTTAAAAGATATCGAAATGCGTTAAAATTGTCTTTTTTATATATACAACATGTAGAAGTTCTGGGAAAGAAACTTGATCACAGAATCAGGATAGAAACCTGGGAGGTTTGGAATAAACCCGGGACGTGTGCAGGATGAAAGAGGGCAAGTTCTCACATGGTAGCAGATTTGTCGACTACTTCAATGTGGGAATGTGACAGTCACGCAGTGGTTAGCACAATGCACTGCAAAGCCGACAAGATTAATTGAAGTCTCAATCACGGAACTTCCTTCTGAAGCACCCACCATGCTTCCAAGTCACAGATTTGAAATACTGTACTGTAAATGATTTCGAAATACAGTCGCCAAAATTTTTATTTTGGAAATGAAGCCATATTAATAACAAGTTTATCGTTTCTGGTTATCATACGTAACGCGCAGATGCATATTTTTGTGCACGAATTTGATTCGTGTAAACGTTATGGCATCACTGTGGCCTTGCGTCAGATTGCTCAGATGAGGAGCTAACATTTCCAGCGCCGCCGTGCGGCTGCATGATAAAACATTACAATGGCGAGATGTTAACTACCTCGCCCGGTATACAGGAGGTCGCGGGTTGCATCCCGACCCCGATGCCTGTATATTTGGAGTTTGCATGGCTCTCTCCCCCCGTGGTTGTGTGGATTTTTCACCGGGTCCTCCAGTTTTTTCCTCCACATTTAGAACTGTGCATTCAGAGTATTTGGCTGCTATACTTTTCCACGTGATAAGCCACTTCGTTGAGCTATCATTTGTGGCCTGGTGGCTTCTGAAAAAGAGCTGCATAGCTCAGTGGGCCTTCCCTGGTAAAATAAAAATTGTAATTACCAAAAAAGTCACCCACTGCAAATACGTGGACGTGAAGGACACTGGAAGGGCATGCATCAACAACAGCCTGCGATCTCACGCCAGCGCCCTGCACACACATTTTGGCCATTTTCCATAAACGTCAGTTTATAATTAATTAAATAACCTTCGCTCCAAGAGGCCGATGAGCGGTGGGCTCGGAGTACACGTGTTTATAATTAAAATACCTGATTTGCTCCTTCAAAATCAAACAGCTTTTCCCATAAAAGGCATGCCTTTTTTTTTGTCCCACTGGTTTTTTTTTTTTAAAGCCGGCCCCGCACTCTCCTGAATGATTACGACTGTAAGCCAAGTTCCGCTCGCCAACGCGGTGCACGAACGCTTGTGGTTCCCTGTGCCGATGGGCAGGCGTGCGAACACGTAACATCCTGGGAATCCGTGCAAAAGAGCTTTTTAGCTCATCGCATTCCTCCGGCATAAATGAAAATTCTGATTATGATTCTGAGCAAGGCTCGCTTCTTGCTACTAGGTTTAGGCCAAGGAGAATTGTCATCATTAAAAAAGGCATCGCAGAGGTCCCATTAAAAATAGGATTGTGCGTGAGTCCAAAGGAAAATCCTACTGGGCCTCATATTCACTTTCAAAGTTCCCATGGATTCCTGTAATGTTTGTTTATAATCCGATGGGAACGAGTCGTTTTTTTTGTTAAATTCGTAGGCCAATTTTAAATGTGGATGTAGCCCAGTGTACAGAGAGTGGAGTCAGGGATTCAACATAATCACCATCATCAGCACTATCATCCTCTGATGTCAGCATCAGCTGCTCTATTTGGTGAATAACCTGGGACCCGTCATTGGAATGTGGAATTTCTACCACAGGCTATGGACTTCCAATGGATATCACTGCAACCAGGCGTTTAATAAACAATTTGGCACATTGGCTTTTCTTTTCAAAGGTGGAAAACTTAAGGAATCCCTCTGTGTGTATGCACATACACGTACATTTGTGCTTGTGTGTTATCAATGTGTATCTAGATTTTGGGGAGCGATAGTGTAGGGGTTAGCGCACTGCACTACGAACCCGGCGACCAGAGTTCGATTCCCACTCACGACCAACACCATTAACAATTATTTCAACCAGTCCTGGGCCTCCCCTATGTCGGCTCAGCCTCAAATGAGTATATGGTGCGATGTGTAAACATTTACACTGGGGAGACAAAGGCGGCCAGGCGAGGTGCTGGCCACCCACCCCCTCATGTGCTTTGCCTGCCTTTATTGGGTGCTCGCTAACAGCATTTGCCCCAACAGTCTGTTAAGGCTAAATGTGGTATTTTTGTCTTTGTGTATATATTTATGTGGGAAGAGGTGACACGGAAGCTAGCCGATTGCACTTCGAACTCTGCGATCTGAGTTCAATTCCTGGCCATTTCTAACAACAGTGGCGAGTTACATCTGAACAGCGACAGGTGCCGCCCATCCATGAACCTGCACTGCCCAGCGTGGTGAAGTATGGTCACACCAACCCCCACGACCCACAGCCTGGGGATACCTTCATCCAGCAGTGGATTAACAACAAGCCGTAACGTACGCATGCAAACTGCCTCTAACGCAGGCCAGCCTCAAGGTTCTTCGCATGATCGGTGACCACACGTGACGTGTCTCCCTCCAGGCAGAGATCTTGAGCGTCCTCAGCCACCGGAACATCATCCAGTTCTTCGGAGCCGTCACCGAGTCTCCCAACTACTGCATCATCACAGGTACGCAGCACCTCGCCCAACCAGCTCAGTGGCCTCTGCGCGTTTTAAATTTCATGACGACGGATGCCGACCAAGTGGCGGAGCATTGCCACCTCCCCACGCTCTCGCCCACCCCTCCACCTTCCTTGAGACCCAGAACATTGTTGTTTTGATATTTACCAAAGACAATACATCGCATGTTTGTTTCATTATTGTTGTTAGTACAGGGCACTATCTGAAGAGCTTCCAACTTCAGGACTGCTCCACCCCTCCCCCCCCTTTTGGGAGTTTCCTGGTCCTCTGCCACTGTGCCAAGCACAGGGCCCAAAGGCCTGAAAGGTCACGTGGCCAGCTAAAAACAGCACTATTGAAGGCGGAACAGATGAGAGTAAATACGCTTATTAAGTCGAGCAAGTTTATAAGCAAAAAAAAATGATGGTGATGTGGGGGGGGGGGGATTTTTTAAGTGGAGCGGTGCGAGAAAAGAAGCAGAAATAAAGGTGCGGTGACCTGCAGTGTGATGGATGCACACAGAATCTCTCTCTTTATTTAGACTCCATGAACCCCATGAGGTGTGAAGCTTCTTTTCACAGATGTCCAGTGTGACACAGCGTGCATGAGACGTAAGCAATCAGTCTGGTTAAGATGAGTGCATGAGTACGCAACCCGCGTGGAGGATCGAGGAGTGAAGCTCACTGGAACGGCAGCCACGGTAGTCGTGGTAGAAGAGTGATAAGGAGGCAACTCATCGCCGGGGATCGTCGTTCAACCGGTCTGCGTAAATTTGATTCCATCAGCTACAGTGATGTTGGAACTGGGACACTCCACCACAGATATGGCATCAAGTAACAACAAGCATGGGACACGGGGCCTCCGTTTATTGAACCTGTTCCGTCTGTGCGGTTTGAATCCCCAGTGGGGAGCGCATTACGAGCAGCTGCCTGCTACTCACGTTACCGTCCCTATCGTAGAGCGACACGGCTAACAGAAATTAGTCTCAGCGTTGCCGTTCATCCTCGGTAAACAAATGTGTCGCGTTTTGGAAAATATCTTTTCGACCATTGATGAGCGAGTGTCAGTGGTGGGAAGGAAATGCACGTGACCACGTAACTCCTGTATCAGCACGAAATAACAAGAAGAGTAATGATGCCCTCTAATTAGCCAGGACAATCTCACTTTTGCTCTCAGAGACTTTTTCTGGAGCTTTCTGCGTAGGGATTTTCGGCCAATTCGTTCATGCGTATGTGGACACTGGAGCACCCAGAGAAAAAACAAATCTACGTACGATGGGATAATACTCAAAGCTCCGCACAGATGGATTCAAGAGTCCAGTGCTGGATTGTCATCTCCCAACCACCTCACGGCCCAAGCCTACAACACCTGGTCTCCCATCAAATATCTAAACCAGGTTCAACCCCTACTCAGCTTCTGATATCTGATGAGATCATTCATAGGGGGTGTTTTCATTTCAAATGGATCTATCCCGCACTGAGCTCTGGGAAAATATTACCAAACCTGGCATAGCGTAACTCCAGTCCACCTCGGTCATTCAGTAAACCCTCTCTCGCTACGCGGGGCTGCGGTCACTCGTGTTGCCACCTCCCGGTCTACCAGCAACCCAGAAAATATTTAGTGAGAAATGAATCCCTGGCCATAGGCTACCGACCCAGTTGAACAAACTACTTATACTTGAAGTTGTCATACAAGTACAAAAACAAAGTCACAAACTGATTGTGCAGCGCCACCCTTAGCACGCCTCCTCCTCCTCTGCACGTGGTGTTGTTTGGCGACTGGGACGCGTGGAATTTACTTTTTGTATTTTTAAGTCGCCCGCTCGAGCCACGCGATCGCCAAACCCAAACTCCACATCCCCCCCCACCCCACCGCGCTTCTCAAGTGACTCCGCGCAGACCGCAGCCGTCGTCTCCGACTGCCTGTCGCGAGACGCCGGCCTGGAGACACTGCCTTACGTTATCAGGCGATGCAATGTGTGCGGTTTTTTTTGCGGTTGAGCCAACTAAGGACTTGATAATTTAACGATGATAATTATTATTTTTTTCAAAAAATGTTGCTGTGGATTTCACACCTGATGATGATTGCTTTTGTTGCAGTCGAAACGTCGTGAGAATTTTTATTTTTTATATATTTTTTACTTTATTATTTCTCTTCTATGTGACTTTACCGAAAGAACCAAGAATATGAGATGATAATGATATTATAAAAAATTGTAGTAGTTATTTCCCGCAAAAGGTCGTAACCATTTCCCTTTTCACGAGGGTCTTTGCTTGCAATGGTCCTGTTGTTCCCCCCCCCCTCCAATTCATTTTGACCTGCGACCAAAGCGCAACTGCATTCACCAAGTCGACAGATCCTATAAGCCAAGCAGGGATAAGCCTGGTTACAAGCTGGCTGGTAGACCGCGTGGGGATACTGCGCCCAGCTGTCGGGGGACTGCCAAGTCTTCAAGAGATGACAGCACAGCAATGCATTCTGAGATTCGTCTGTTGTGGAGCTTTTATTATTATTGCCTCTCATATGCACGGCGCGTTTGGAAGTGATCAAACATCTCCAGTGGTCAAACATCTCCATGACGGAGCCTGCTTGCAAAAGGGTAAATAAAAGGACATAATCAGCATCGTTAATTATCGTTGCAAACAGGTACAGGAGTGCACACAGGCTAGAGAGATACTTTCTGTACCGCTGATTTACTTGTGCTGCATGTGTGCAGACGTGTCCCCAGGGTGGAGGCAGAAGGAGATTGGTTCCCCCTTATTGTCAAATAAAAATGTGCGAATTACTCCATGGTTGGACTCTCGAAAACAAGAAACGCACGTCCGTCGCTTAAATAAAAAAACAATGAAAACAGATTAAAGCTTGCTTCTGACCTAGTGCCGATCCCTTCCAAGATGTTTGGCCAACGTGGAAGAGTAGACCAAATACCGTCCGTGGTGGATCTCCCTTGAGCTCGCTCGATTGGAGGCTCTTCTGGCCAGTAGTGGCACGAGCGAGTCATCAACAGAGCTGCAACACCTTTACCATCCACCTTGTAAGCTTTCCAGACGTGTCTATCTGGCCACGGTGCGTGCCACACACGATGGCTCTCGGTCTCTGCGCCCAGCCACGGAACCAGAACCGGCCCTAGACCTTTGGGGGCCCTAAGCAAAATTTGGTTGGAGGCCCCTTTGATGTATGATTTTTTTTCACCCACTCGCTAGCAGTGACTCTAGGGGGCCCTCTGCTGGCCACGGGGCCCTTTGCAATTGCAAGGGTCGCTTCGTGGCTGGGCCGGCTCTGCACGGAACGCTGCGTCCAAGACGGCCGCCGCTTACCAGGCGTGCACCACCACCACCACCACTGCCACCGCGCCTGGCACAACACGCAGTTCTCATCCAGAATTAGGTGGCACATGAAGCAGGCTATGAATACACCATGGAGCGGACGGCATTGTCACTCCCTGTGGGACTTGAGTTTTGTGGGTCCCACTCAGACCATGCCGAGGAGATGCCCTGCTGGGTCGTGACAAAAAGGAGTCGTCCCTGTCTGACATAAACAAGGGGTCCCAGCCTCATCAGGCTGTTGGGGAAAGTGCTGTCAGCGAGTACCAATGCAGGCCGACGTGATGCGTGAGAGGCGAGAGTGGCCAGCAGCATACCCAACCGCATGAGTCTCCCCACTGCAACAAGTCTTGTTTTATGGCTAAGTCGACCTAGAGGAGGCCCAAGACCGGTTTAGATGTTGGCCGCTTATGTTGGTCGTGAGCGGGAATCAAAAGTCACGGGGGTTCACAGCACAGCGCGTTAACCTCCGATGAACACGGCTGGCTATGTACAGTTTCGAAAGAAGTTCAACATACATAACCGCTGCACCACCGCCTCCGCACAGCCATGCGCACGCGCATAACTTAACCTTTCACCTGTAAAATTTTGGCGTTTGCCGTGGAAGTATTTCATTGACGCTGGCGCATTCGCCCTCTCACTTTGCGATGGGCAGGCGGGCGGGCGGGCGGGCGGTGGTAACCCGGCCGCACACACAGACAGACAAATGGAAAAGAAGGGCTCTTATTTATGTGCCGAGCGTACAAAGAAAATGTCTCTATCTGCATGGCTGGAATTTTGTTGCTCGTGGCACAGCTGTTAGTGGGGGGAATAACGTGACATTTATGAAAAGAGGTGGACCATTTTTGGACAAAGTTTTCAAATTCGCGGTGGCGTCTTTATGTTTCCGCGCGCGCCGTGGAGGACAGGGGGACGTTTCAAAGGGTTTTGATCCAAAACCAGCGGCTCCGATTGCGATTGAATCTCCGTCGTTGTTTTATTTTCCCTTTCTGGTTATAAAATTCCTCCTTTTATACTCACCAAACCGTTTGCTAAAGGGCCCTTGACTCATGGCCAGGCGTGTGCAGCGTTGACCCTACCGCCCCCCACCCCCCCCTTAATAGGTCCTTCCGGGCCTTAATAAGCGCTCACTAACACAGCAGCAGTTGCCCCAACCTCTAAATCAGAGGGGGGGGGGGGAGGTGGGGGTGCATCTTTGCGAGTGTTTGAGAGTATCTCACGGTACCCCAACTGCTGGATGTGACACCGACTCGAGGCATGCGTCGTGCCGCCCACGTTCTCGGCGACGGTCACCGTGAAGCGATCTGGAATATTCCAGCCCCCCCCCCACCCCACCACCAACTCCCCACCGCGACGCCGCTTTGGTGACCTGCCACGCAATTCAGCGCAACCGTAAACCCTTCGGAGCGCCGATTAAAAATACACGCGTGCACTTTCGGTGTCGAAAAGGCGACGCGTGGGGAAGGGGGGGGTGCTGCTTTCAGGCCCTCACAACCTCCAGCATGCTCACGGCGTCTCCGTGAACGTTTTTCACACCGTACGTAGCCAACCACACTAATCGGTGGTGCAGGGGAAGGACAACAAACTAAATACAAAATTCAGTTTTTAATGTAGATCTAAAAGTGCACAGCTCCAGCAGCTTCCTGATATCGGAAGGAAGAGCGTTCCAGACGGCCGCTGAAGCGCATCTGGTAAAGTGCGCGATGCGGTGACCGCCGTCTTTGGTCGATGGCTATCCAAAAGCCGCTGCTGCGAGGATGACCGCAGTTTGCGTGATGATGGTTTATGCTCCTTGATGAGATCAGCGAGGTATCGTGGTTCGTTTGTGGCGAGCACTTTGTGTGCGTGTGATGAGTGCGGCCTCATCGATGAACTGGTCGCCAATGCAGCTCAGCGAGTACTGGACGGACATGGCCGGACGTGGCTTTTGCCCTCTCGTTTTCCGTTTCCGCGCCGTGCAGCTACAGAAACCGCCCTTCTGGCTGCAAATGCAACTAAATATCCTGAGAACACTGCGTAGGTCTTCACAATTGTGATGTTTCGCGCTGGGATGTGTTTACAGATTGTACCACGTGTCAATTTCAGTTTACATCACATGGAGTGAATCGTAAGGCATGCCATACAACACACCACACAAACCCCAAATGTATATGTAGGGGAATTTATATTTTCAGCCTAAACATGGAAACCAATAAAGTACATGGGAAAAAAGCTGATAAGCGAGCACAGAAGCAGAGAGGTGCATGCTGGGAATTACTTTTTTAGTTTGTTATCCTTCCCCGCACCTCTGATTAGCACGGTTGGCTTCCGATGGTGCGAAAGAAGTTGAACATACACACACACACACATACTGAGAGGAAGAAGAACACAGGGATCAAGGAACCAGGAGGAATTAAGAGGCATCACATTGGCTGTTAAGGGAAGTACGTGGACTCGGGAAGGATGGCATCACGAGGTGGGCCCGTGGGCGATGAGCTCGGTGGATACGCAGCATCGAGGCGGATCGTAGCACGACTCGACCACACGGGGTGGTGATGGCATGAGGAGCCCTTCGTGGATAGACCATGACGCGAGATGGCAATGATGATCACCAATCGTAAACGCACGTGGTGTTACGTGGTGTTATGCCCCATCAATCGATAACACTGCCCTCAAGGAAAAACATAGAATTGCGGCAGTGTTATTGGTGACGTGTTGAGCCTTCTGTGATTTGTGCACCGCTGCCTGCGCAGTGTCAAAAAATCGAATTGCTTCAGTCTGCAGATTATCATCATCATCATAGTGCGTGCGTCCTAGAATGGGCTCGAGCATGACAGCACAGAACTGACTCTGTCGCCACTTGCAAGGTCTGATTTTTCCCAGCAGGAGCTGAGATGAATCTAGAAACTCTGCCGCCTCAGCAGGGAGGAGCAGCCCAGCTCTTTAAATAGGACCCTACGTTAATAAATAAATAACATTCAATGTATTGCCTCAGGTACATACAATATATCAATCAAATATAATGTTCTGGGGTCTCTTGGGGGGGGGGGGAGGGGGTCTCTCGGTGCCCAGCGAGTCAGATATGCCACGTTGTATGGCCAGTGTTGCATGCTTGTTTTACTCCTCAAGATGTGGGAGAAATCAAATAAATGTGAAATTCAAAATGCAGTAATCGGAGACTTGGCTGAGCCATCGCACTCGCTGCCACTCGATATCCCGGCTCAGCCACAAGTGATCGCTGCCCAACCTCAAACGCGGGATTCCTGGCTGTGCCAACTCGGTGGGCTCCACCACGGCCGTTGCGAACCAAGCCCGCCAGCCAGGATTGTTGAGACCCTCTAATGCGGTGGTTCTTTACCTTGACTGCAGCCTGCCTCCCCCCCCCCCCCCCTTTGGTTCTCAATCATTGAAAAATGTTTAATGTTAATACAAACATAGATTTGATTAAACAAAGGAGTTGTATCTTCTTGGTTCTTTTGGTAAAGTCACGTAGAAGGGAAATAATAAAATAAAATAAATAAAACATACTTTTTTTACTTTTTTATTATTTCCCTTCTACGTGACTTTACCAAAAGAACCAAGAAGATGAATCCCTGAAATCACAAAAGGTTTAAATCGAAATTTAAAGGAGTTGTAATTCGTGACTGCAAGGATTCATACTCTTAGGTTTTTTCGGTAGAGTCACGTAGGTAAAAAATAAAATTAAAATTAATAAAAGTAAAATAAAAAGTAAAATAAAAAAACTCCCATCCAGGGGCCTACCCTGGCTC
>CM025627.2:10288533-10303092 GCA_014621495.2 Entosphenus tridentatus
ACTTGATACAGCTATCGTGCTGTGACGGTTCCACCTGAAGACGGAAGCTTGTGTTGCCTCCGAAACGTCGTGATTTTTATTTAACTTTTATTAATTTCAATTTTATTTTTGTACTTACGTGACTTTACCGAAAGGAGTTGTACTTTACGTACCCATGCTTAATTTGTGTTGTTGTTGATTTACCTTCGAAAGAAATGTAGCATGGCTCGCAACCCAAGAAAGGGCATCTCACACCCCCGAGGGGTGCGTGCACCGCAAGTCAAGAACCACTGCCCTAATGGGAGTTCTAACGGCCAGTGGCAGAGAGCAGTTGCCAATGTGCCTCATGCAAGGACTAAACCGAGGCCCCCTGTTCCAATGCCAATTCCCTCCACTCTTAGTCGCCCGGCACCTGGGCCCTGACATCCTGTAGGCCCCGATGCAGTCGCACCCACATTTAGAAACACGCGTTTAGATTATTTGGCTGCTATAAATGTCCACATGATAAGCCACTTCATTGCGCTATCATTTGCGGTCAGGTCGCTTCTGAAAAAGAGGCGCAATAGCTCAGTTGGCTTTACATGGACAAATAAAATAGCTTAGTTTTATTTGTATATTTTTTGTGATTTGCTAAGCTTTCCTATACTTTTCACTCCTGTCGTGTTTTGTGCTGTTTGTTATAACGTTTTGCTCCGCCCCTACCAGACATCTGTGAAAAAGAGCTTCATAGCTCATCGGATTCCTCCAGTATAAATACAGATTCTGATTCCAAGCTATGCCACTGCCTCCTCCATCCACTTCTAAACCGAGTTATTTGGGACCCTACTTGGCCACGGAATCTTGAGGGAGGAGACACGAGGCCACCATCACCGAGCAGGAAGCCATCGACCTCTCCAGTCTTATCATCCCACTCGACTCCCTCCCACGTTGCTCTCCGCTCCACAACCCTCCGTTGACCTCCACTCAATGGGAGGTCGCGCTTTGCCGATGCTGCCCGCACGGTCTGAACTCCGCCCGCCCGCCTCGCCCCTGGCCACCCTTCTCCGAGGGCAGCTCAGGAAATCTCCTCCTCCTTCGCCTGTGACCGACTGCCTCCTATCTACAATGTGGCTTAAACATTGAAATACACAACCTCCTTGTTTCCAGTGGTTTCCTCGCTGTGCACATTTCCTGCTTTAGTACAGCGTCTTAAACGAATTAACACACATTCATGGAATTGTACCAAGCATCCCAGGGCAAGGACTCTCCTGAAAGAAGAGTCTTGAGACTCAGTGAATAATTATAATAATAATCACCACATTTGTAAGGTGCATTTCATGGGTAGAAGGCGCATTTCACCAATAAGGCTATCCTGGATAAACAAATTCCATTACGATTCGTCGTCGGAGATACAGCTGCATTATGAATTGTATTTTACTTCTGCATCAATCAAGACATTGCTACCGTCTTAAAACTGTACATTTTTATCGATTCAGGTCAACCGTGTAGCGTGACCTTGTTTAAAGGGGGTAGGGGTGGCGATATGTTAAATAAACTTTTAAAACAGAAGTTAGACTCTAAACGGAATTGAGCAAATGGCAAGATCTGCTTTTGTCCATCGTCCATTCTTCTGCTGCTGTCAACAACCCCCGTGCACACGAGGAGAGGCTGCGGACACCCCCCTCCCATACCCCCATCGCCTAATTGAACACATTCCGCATTTCGTCGTCCAGCCATCTCAAACTTTTTGCGGACGGTCCGCATATCGAAACGAAACTTGCAATGACAAGGGACGGGTGGCCCAGTCCCCGGCAGCTGGGGGCAAGGGGAAGAGGCGATGAGTCTTGCATGACCGTGACAGGCAGAGCTGCTCAGTCTGTACCCAGCTGATGATCCCCGCACGCCCCTGCGAGTGTTGAATGTCATCAGCGAAGTGTATTTGTGTCCGTGCGGCGAATGCCATTGCCGCTAATGGTGCAAGTGGACAATGGGTCCGATTGAGCGGCCCCGTTTTTCTTTATTTTTATTAAACACCGTTCCCCAAACACATAAACAAACACACCGTGCAATGCCCTCTTTTGCCCGCTTAGTCCCAACATTTGGGAGGAAATTTATTTAAAATATACAACATTTAAATGGGTGGTCGGATAACAAAAATAGGCAGAACGGGTTTTATTTTTGTTTTTAACTGGTAAAAAAAAATTTCACTATGAAAAAGTGTGTTATTAATAAAAAAAGAGTCTCACATTTTTAAACCAAACTTTTAAGCGCCCACACAGATGCCGTTGCCATAGTTGCCACCAATAAACACATCTGGTACTGTGCGCAACATTATTTCACAGCCGCCAAGTTCATGCGATCTCTGGGAACGGCACAAAAAGCGTCCACTGGAATGAAACATTTTGTGGCGACAAAAAATTGTTTGTGCCGGTTGTCACAAAACCAATAAATAATTAAAACAACATTAAAATCCAAAATAACATTTTTTTAAAAATCACGGCACCGACATTTCTTGAACCACGGAAATTTCTCTGCACTGTTTTGGAATTACTGACCGCAATTATGTCCGTGTCGCCGTGGCAACGTTTTTATTCAGACAAGTCGTAGCAGTGTTTTGGCGGCGCCCGTAGATTAACCGGGCAAATGCCGTGCCCCGGCAGGCAATAATCCTCGTTGTGGGTCCCTCAATAGGGACGTCCTCTCAAGGCTACAGTGCATTCTTGCTCAATGATCATCCCGTGCCAACATCAGGAGACCGCACAAGGGATATCGCCACCCTCTCTCTCTCTCTCTCGCCTCTCTCTCTCTCTCTCGGAGAGTTTTTGCTTCCATCTGCGTCGAGTCTCAACGTTGCATTGCGAGCGGCTCCCCCCTTGCCCCACCGAGCATCGGGCGGCGCTGATGCCCCTTGCCCGCTCTGGGCCAGATAGCACTCGCCTCCTGAAGTTAGCCGGGGCCAGGAATTGAACTCAGGTCGCCGGGTCCATGAGGCAGCTTGCTAAGAACTGCGTGCCACCTCTCCACCAATGCACACATAGATAAACAGACAAAGACAAATATTCCCCGTATAGCCTTAGCAGACTTTTGGGGGCAAGTACTGTTAGCGAGCACCTACGAAGGCCTGCACGGCACACGAGGAGGTGATGTGGCCAGCACCACGCCCACCCGCCGTTGTCTCCCCAGTGGCGATGTTTGCACACCGCACCAGGTACTCATTTGAGGCTGAGTCGACCTAGGGATTCCCAGGACCGGTTCAGATAAGCGTCACCGGTGTTGTTGGCTGTGAGTGTGAATCAAACTCAGGTCGCCGGGTTCCTAGCTCAGCGCGCTAACCGCTACACTACCGCTCACCATCGATTCACACACCATAACAACAGTATCCCAATCTTACAAAGTACAGGAAACAACCAGTTTAACTGAATCGTCACAACGTGAACCACACATGGCTCCATATGTGCGTGCTCAAACATATATCAGGGTAGTGCCTATCTCCTATGGAAGCTGAACACAATTCCACGTTCCCATGGTAGGAGCCAGTCTCTCCACAGCTCAAGCAGTATTTTACATTGCCCGTAATTTGTTTTGTTATTTATAATGCAGTACTGGCAGTGCTATAAAAACTTTTCCCCTCAAGCCTCACCCCGAGTCACTAATCTTTGACGCAGGAAGATCCTACAGTGAGAGAAGTCGTCCCAAACAGGTCATAGTGCGGATAAGGCGTACCATCCCAACTGTGTGGATTATTTGGTGTTATCCCCTCAAAGCGTCGGGTTTCTCCAGATGCTCTTAGTTTTACTCCCACACGGAAAGCACTCAGGAAAGAAAACGAAACTCGTCAAAACGCTCCAAACCAATGCGGGTCGGATGCTGGTCTCTGTATCCTCTTGGCACTTTGAGTGGCAGATTCGTCCAAGAAAAGCGCCACTTGTGTAAGCGAAAATAGAATCGACGACTGCTCTTGAAAGCTGACCGTTTCTTTCTGTTGGTATTGGTGGCTTGTGGCATTCATCCTCATGCTCAAACGTTTGGCCAGACACCACAAGCAAAGCACCTCCCATGAAATGATTCCTGAGACTCGGATGAGGCTTTCCACGAGAAATGAATGACTATTCAAAATGAGATTGTTCGTGACAATTTTACAGTCAAACCTCTCTAATCCGCGTCGATATTAGGAACACTATCGACAATCCTATCGGTTATCCACGGAAGGATGTGGATAACGTGGTACATTTTCCACCACTTCTTGGCAACTTCTCTTATCCGCAACAAGACGTGGATAATTGCATTAATCAGGTGCCACAAGAAGACCGATTCTGGACGCGTTCCATCCCCGAATGAATGCACATAATAGGATGACTCGGAGCTGACTAGCCCCGACCCTTCCGACAATGCCCCTGGGAATCATTGCTACTGCCCCGGCTGCCCCTGGGGCTCAAATGGCGATGAGCCCCAGTTCCCCGGGAAAGCCCTGGGCCTCGTTGGGCCCCCTGGTTGCTCTGTAGCCCTCTGCGTGACCTCGTTGACCTTGGGACATTTCCGGTGTATTGCTCTCTCCTATGGGTCACCGGCCCCCTCCTCCCCCCCGCTTCCTATTGCATCATCTTCCCTCAGGTTGTCCCTCACTTTGTAAAGCATCTTCTTGGTTCTTTCGGTAAAGTCACGTAGAATGGAAATAATAAATTATTATGTTTTATTTTTATTCTTTTATTATTTCCATTTTACGTGACTTTACCGAAAGGACCAAGAAGATGAATCCCTGCAGTCACGAAAGCTTTAAATCGAAATTTGTAAAGCATCTTGAAACGCGGTTGCATCTGGACATTGCATTCGTAAACATTATTGTTGTTGTTGTTTGGCCCCAGTTTCACTCCTGACTACCCTGGCTGCTCCCGGGACTCTGGTGCGGCCATAACAAAAACTAAATTCTGCCACTTCTGGGCCGCTCCTCGCAGTCATGACAAAAAGAACGAAGTTTGCAGAATCCATCAGCGGATTATGGGATTTCTCATGGGATCGACTGAGGCCGCGGATAGCGGACGCCGCGGGTAATAGGGATTGCGTGAAAGAGGAGTTTGGCTGCAATTTATTTCGCCGTGACCGTCTGTGAACTCCACGTGGGCCTTTTTTTTCTTTCCTTTCACGCCTCTAGAATTCGCGTCTCGCGGGTCGCTCTACGACTACCTGTGCGGGGACGAGAGCGATGACATGGACATCGACCAGGTGCTGCCCTGGGCGATGGACATTGCTAAAGGTGAGGCCCGGCCAGCGTGCGACGGACAAACACGCACGGGAAAGAACCGAGAACCGATCTGCAAGGTCTACACAGCGACACCAGCTACAGCAATCACCTCTACAGCCACACACAGCATGAACTACAGTGGCACATAGTACTACACCAATTACAGCCACACACAGTTTGATTACACAAACTACAGTGACACATACAACTACACCAACTACAGCAATAAATACTGTTTCACAGGCTGTCCAATGCAATAACTACAGTGGCACTCAACCAAATTCATATTCGATTTTTTTTTTACATTTTTTCTTTCAAATTGCATTTACATTGCACTTAAATGCCTCGGCAACTCCACGCACCTTGCATCACATCCTCGCACATTCGAAGGGCACCCCCAGTGGCAGCGTCCCTGTGCGGCACAAGGCGGCTCCACGCCGACCTGCTAAGGGCATTAGTCTGCCAGCAGGGGGCGATGAAGGCTGCTGCGTAATCCCAATCGAGTCATCAGCCTTGTGCCGTCAGGTCGAGTTCGACCTCTGGTGACATCCGCGACCAGACTCCGCCATCCACACCGCCTGTCTCTCGCTGCCTCTCGTAGCTGGGTTAGCGCGAGGCCAGCGGTGTTCTTGATGCCGTCCATCCACCTCCTCCGAAGTCGACCTCTGCCCCTGCTACCTTCTCCATTCCCAAGCGAGACCGATTCCTCTAGTCCAGAGGTCCTCATAAAGTGTCCAAAGTAATTGAGTCATTAGCGGGCAATATTTGGAATGTGGCTTTGTTTGGGCCATTACACCGGCACATGAGTGGCCTACTGATGAAGTGTACGCACGTGCATCAGCTCACGCTCCCCCCTCACTCTTCCACATCCACACCGCCCACCTTCACCAACCCACACTGACCAGCGTAGTGAAGTATGCTCGCATAACCCCCACTACCCGCATGGCGTGGGAAGGCGATCATCCAGCAGCAAACGGCTATGGACAATCACATTTAATACCTCGGCTCAAAACATAAACAAACCATTCAGTAAACTAATGGATGCACGTGACTGTGACAGCTGTTGCAGGGATAGGTTTGAACTGCAAATACAGTAAAACCTTGGATTGCGAGTAACTTGATCTGTGAGTGTTTTTCAAGACGAGCAATTTTTTAAAATAAATATTAATTTGATAAACGAGCGAGGTCTTGCAATACGAGTAGTACGTGTATACGCTTGTCTGCCGAGCGTCACGTGATCACAACTGATATACCAGTGCTTTGATATATGAGTGCTTTGGATTACAAACACGCTTCCGGAACGAATTATGCTCGCAATCCAAGGTTTTACTCTATTTTTCGATTTAAAGCTTTCGTGACTGCAGGGATTCATCTTCTTGGTTCTTTCGGTAAAGTCACGTAGAAGGGAAGTAATAAAATAATATTAATATTTTTATTATTTTATTAAAGAACCAAGAAGATTTTACTCTATTGTACAGTATGAACTTTTCTCATTTGTGATTTTTTTTAATTTGGGGTGTTCTTTTTTTGTATCGCCGAAGGAATGAATTACCTTCACACCGAGGCCCCGGTCAAAGTAATACATCGCGATTTGAAGTCGAGAAATGGTAAGAGACTATTAGATGCAATCATGATCATCATCCATTCACCGTTTAAATTATCATAGTGGTGATAATCAATCATAATCAATGATCCAATCATCATCGATTACCAGTCATCTCCATAATCAATCAGATTGCCATCAACAGTCTTCATATCATATGACAATAATCATCATCAACCCATCGTCATTTCTATTGTAGCCAATTCATACATCTCAAACATGGGCTTGTTTATCACGTTTCAGAAAATGTAATCGATGCAAATGAATGAGACCCCGTGGGTTTCAATTCGACACAAAGACAACCCCGGTTGCCTTATTCCTCGTAGAATATTTATTTTTGAACAAGTGAGATGTCCACAAAGTTTGTATGCCAAACGCATTCTGGGTAAAACAACTAAGTACGTGAGCTTGGTCAGGTGATAAAAACTTACCGTGATGAAATGCGATTGGTTTTGCTATATTTTCGATAGGCAACGATTGCACTCGGGTTAAGTGTGAAATTATCCTGAAATGTGCTTCGGAAGTTTGAATTTCAACGGGCAATAAACTTCCGCATCTTTTTGTTCTCTCTTTGCAGTTTTGATCACGTCGGACAACACACTAAAAGTGAGCCACCGGCCGTCGTCCAACGCTTTTAAAACGTTGTTAAAATCGATCAAATCTTCGATGAGTATCGATTCTCTTGGCTCATGATACACGCGTCGAGTCGTATGGAAGAATCTACGTTATTTTATTCGTATGCATGTTACCGTGTATGCAATGAGTTCATGTAACCACCTGCAACCACGCGAGGCCACTACATTCACCATTGTGGTAAAAAATAAAAAACACGCGATGTTCAGTTTATGAACAGGTCGGTTAAGAATTTTTGGTCGACGTTCTGATAAACATCCGTTAATTTTCACATGGAACAGTGCAGCGAAACTCGTCGTTGTACTGCACTCCTATACTGCCGGGTCTATGTTCCCCGACTTCACCGACGCTCACCGAACAGCGCCGTGCAGTACGATCGAAAACTCCCCGGGACCTGCACGGCATCGGGAGGCCCCCATTCAGCAGTGGACTGACAACTGGGCTGTGCTTTTCTACGAACTTAGATTCAACGACTGTATAGTCAACCGTCTCTACGTGATGAGAAGAGCGAGCTTGCCTGCCACACAACAATGCACGCATTCATTTCAAGGGAAGTTACCCCCTCCACTCCATCCCCGGTCTCATCCCATCCCGATCTTTTTCTACGTTTTCCCCGACAACACCAGATCTGCGACTTTGGCGCGTCACGGTTTCACGGCCACACGACCAACATGACGATGGTGGGCACCTTCCCGTGGATGGCTCCCGAGGTCATCCAGAGCCAGCCCATCTCCGAGACGTGTGACACCTACTCGTTCGGAGTGGTCAGTGCCATCCCCCCACCCCCCTCCCGCTCACTCCCGCGGTGGTTCATTCGGTAATTCCGTGGATTACAACAATATGACTGCTCACACGTGTGCCGCGTGGTGTTCGGCAGGATGTCCGACGTTTCGCTCCGTGTCCTGGGAGCTTCCTCAGGAATTGAATATTGCGATTCCTCGAGAGGATCGAATAGTCCCAACGTGTCGCGTGGCGTTGGGAGGACCCCCCTCCCCCCATCCCGCAGTGGCTGGACAAAGGGTGCTGTACGCGTACACATTACTCGGCGGTGTTCGTGACAAATTAATGTTCGATTCCCATTTCCAAACAGCGAAACGTCGGACGTCACGCCGAGCAACACGCGTCACAAGCTCCAAGCGCATTGGCAAAGAGCTGCACAGCGGATCTGAGGATACGTCCGCAGTGGTCGAGATGAACCGACACCCCCATGCCTATTTTTAGCGCGATCAAGTTAAGCCCGGATATTTTGACGACCATAAACTTCAGGCGTGCGCCACTACGCTGGGTGCCAAGGTCACAGCTGCCTAATTTGTGAAACTGCCCATCCACGAGATGATGATGATGATGAAGAAGACGCCCCCCCCACGACTCCTGTTCTTTGGGCTCAAAAGTAACCATGACGACGACGAATGGCAGGCGTGTGCCACCGTGCCCAGCGCCGACGCTTCGCTGCCCAACTCACGAGACTGGCGAGGACGTCGTCGTCCTTGCTGTTATTGTTGCTATTATGAATGTTATTGTTGTTGTTTGATCACGTCTCTCATCCGCCTCCCGGGGCGGCGCAGGTCCTGTGGGAGATGCTGACGCGCGAGGTGCCCTTCAAGGGCTTCGAGGGGCTGCAGGTGGCCTGGCTCGTCGTCGAGAAGAACGAGGCGAGTCTTTGCACGACCCACGCCGCTCAATTCCGGCGCCCGCCAAAATCGACGCCTTCGAGCCCCTGGGCAAAATTGAGGGATTGCCACCTGCGCTGGCGATTGGCAGTTAGCCAGCGTGCAGGCTGTGGAGGCTGCGCCACGTGCCTCGGACATTTTCGTGAGGGTCCTGCATCGGCGTGTTTGCAAAATTCGACTAATGAACGTTTGGCATGTGGGCAAAAACTAGGAAACAACGAACACACGTGGGGGTGTGACAGTGAGCACTGCCATCTACTCACGGTCCCACGCCTGCAACACCTGGCCTCACCTGGTGGTGGTCACCCATCTAAGTGCTCACCAGCAGTGCTGTGACTGCATTATCAGCTCAGGGGGGTGCGGCAATTGGTCAGGTGGGGCCCCAATATTTGATTTGTCTCTTTAAAAAATCGCGGTTCCTCTTGCCGAATCGCATCATAAAAATTTTGAATTGAAAACATTTTAACCGCATTTTTAATAAGCTTTCGTTCTTTTACACTGTTGTTGAAAACATATCTCATGGTTGGTTATCAAGGCTCCCCCTGCCCTCGTGCTCGTGACGCTACTGCTAACCAGACCCGGCCCTGCCGAGCTTCTGGGAGTCGGTGGGGTAGTGGGGCGTGTTTACAGTGATTTTGTCGGAGGCAAACTTTCAGGAGTTAAGAAGTCTTTTAATTTGCCTTGAAGATAAACACGCACGCACACACACACGGAGGCTGTGTTTCCACTGCAAGTGCTTATGCAATGCATGTATCCGGATAAACAAGAAGCGTGCAGCAAGCGCAATGGAAACTGGCATAATTTGCATTCCTTCTGCTCTTGTGCGACTCTCCCAAATGGAATATGCGAGACGGCAGCTTACGTTGGAAAACTGGATTCGCTACCTCGTGCGAATCAATGAGCCTTTTACACAAACACACATTTGGTGGAAATGGATTTCAGTGCTTAAAAAGCAATCACGGAACGTTGCGTGTCGAATTTGAGATGGCCATGACAGCCAATTCGTTGTCGGAGGGACGAGGGGTGGGACCGGTGGTTAGAAAACTGCGCTCTGAATTTCCACGCGATGATGATGAACCACTTCGTTGAGCGATTCTTTGTGGCCAGGTGGCTTCTGAAGTAGAAGCTGTATAGCTCAGTGGGCCTTACCCGGTAAAAATAAGTTTTATTTTAATAGATGATGACTTTAGCGGTTCCTTTGCCTGTACATTCTGTGGGTACGCATCGTTTCATTGTCGCCGCTTGTTCCTCTGCACGATAGTCCGGCAATTTTGATCAAACGCTCTGGGAGCTCCACGTGATAAGCCACTTCGTTGAGCTGTGTTTTTTTGTATTGTTTGTTGTTGCAACTTTCTGACCCGCCCCTACTGGACATCTGTGAAAAAGAGCTTTACAGCTCATCGGAATTCCTCCAGTATAAATAAAGATTTTCATTCTGACCCGAGTTCAACTCTCGCCCACGGATGTAGCGCCAGTGGCGAGTGATTTGTGCACCGGTAATGGCCGCCGTCCCCATCGCCAACCCGCGCTGACCAGCGTGGCGAAGTATGACGGAAACAATCCCCACAAAATAAACCGACACGGCGTGGGGTAGCTTTCATCCAGCAGTAAGACCGAGAAAGGGGCCGTCACATTTCACATTTTATAGCAAACGTGACCACCGCGTTGATTCGTTACAACGCCAGCATACGCTCGCCCCGTTAATCGCTGATCCACCGCCCAGAACACGTGTCATCGGATTTGGTAGGATGGTCACATTTCATCTTTGCAAGCCGGTGGGGCAGTGCTATTATTGAGTGCCTCTCTAAGCTCGATGTGGAAATCCGAGGCGTTCCATCGCCGAAGATACAGCGACCGGCGGCGCTATTTTCAGCTGCGGCTGGAACTCTCAACAAGACTGATAAGCACGCGCACGTGCCTGAGTGCATCTGTGCAGTAGCCAGTGAGAGTATGTACACACGTGTGTACTCCGGCGTGTTATCCGTGCTCTCTTCTCGCTCCGACTTGAATTGTTTTACAGGGTCCTGTGCACTTTCGCCTCCGATCCCACTTCTGTTCTCGGGTTATAGACCACAAATGTTGGCATAAATAAACTGCATCATTGTATTGGCTGCGGAAATATTTAAAATGTCTATCCTCCGTTAAGATTTTCGTGACTTTACAGAATATTTTTTTGAATTCGTGAGTTTCGTGAGTTCTAATGGCTTGTTCCCAGTTTACCTTAACTTTGCCTCCAAGTTGCAGTGCATGGTCCATTGCAAGGCAAGTTAAACATTACTTATGGTGCTGTGAAGAAGGAACCATTGCCCCCCATATATTGCCTATTATGTCCTTTAAAGGTCAAAGTGTTAACAACAAATGTCTTGAATTTTGTAGTATTATTTGTGCCTGCACAACCACTACCAACACGGTAACACCAAATAATTATCACTAATTATAATGGGTAACATATTTGTATATATTTTACACACACATGTCTCATTTAGCTTTTCTCGGCGCTTGATTCTGTTGCTTGGATTGAAATCCTTATTGGTGGTGACATCACAGAGTCCAAAGGACCTCTGTGTGTCCAGATCAATCCCTCTCTATCCAATCTCCAATTCCACAAGGCTCGGTTCACCGGAGTTCACGGCGGTGCACATGTCAAAGGTCAAATCTACAAGGAGTCCTGGTCATACGCCAGTGATGTGTAGCTCCCGCACGGCCCTTCACGTTCAACGGAGGAGGGCAGACGTGGTGCTGGCCACAGCTTCTCGTGCACATGCCGGGTCTCGGCAGGTGCTCGCCAACAGCACCTGCCCCCAGCAGTCTGTTCGAGGCCAATGGCAAACATGGTCCCGTAGGTGTAGCTTGCTCAACCCGAGGAGTTCATGCTCTGATATTTTCATTCCCTTTGTTACCGTTCGCTGGTCTAACGCTGGTGAGAGAGGCCCATCATCAAGAAGGCTGTCCCTGGTGGATGCCGATCACTTTCAAAGACAACGCCGCATACATCACTATGTCACGAAATTTTCTTTCCTGGATACTAAGTGTTATTTCCTAATTGCTTATGCCTCAAAAGTATAGAAAATGGTTGTTATTCTCCACAAACTTTGCTTTTGTGCCCAGGACAGTGATATTTAGAAATATACCTATTTTCAATGAGAAAACGTGGTGTGCATTTGTCATTCCTTCACAAAGTCCTGATCACAAAAGCAAAGTTTGTGGGGAATAATCGCCATTTTGTATACTTTTGAGGCATAAGCAATTCGAAAATAACACTTACTACCCAGGAACAAAAATCTTTTATAGTGAACTAAATAGGTACATTTCAAAATAGCCTCAAATGAGTTACCTGGTGCAGTGTGTAAACATCCCCACTAGGGAGACAAAGGCGGCCGGGTGTGGTTGCTGGCCGCCCTACCCCTCGTGTGCCATAGATGCTTTCATCGGTGCTACTCGTTAACAGCACTTGCCCCAACAGTCTGTTAAGGCTACACAGGGGATATTTGTCTTTGTTACACTGGATTTGTATTTATGTGTCTTTGTGTGTGTATATATGCACGTATTTATATATTTACATGTGCATGTATATCTGTGTATGTGTGTATCTCTGTATGTGTGTGTATGTCTGTGTATTAGTCTGTGTCCGTATATCTATACAGTATGTGCATGTCTTTGTGTTCATATCGGCTAACAGCACTTGCCCCAACAGTCTGTTAAAGCAATACGCGGGATCTTTTGTCTTTGTATCTGCATATGGACATGCGTGTATCCATGCGTGTGTCTCTCTGCGATGTCCATGTGCCTGTGGGTCATTGCGTGGGTGTTCCTGCCTTTCCGATATTGTAATCAGAGACCGACCATCCCCAGCAGCTGTCCCGCCAGCTTCGCCAACCTCATGCGGCAGTGCTGGGAAGCTCAGCCCAAGGTAAATACTAAATAGTGCCCTCTCACCCACCCCACACACCTCACCCACACACCCCGCTCTCACCAACACACCCCGCTGCTCACCCACACACCCCACTCCTCACCCACACACCCCGCTGCTCACCAACACACCCCACACACCTCTCACCCACACACCCACACACCTCACCCACACACCCCGCTCTCACCCACACACCCCACTCCTCACCCACACACCCCACACACCTCTCACCCACACACCCACCCACACACCCCACACACCTCACCCACACACCCCGCTCTAACCCACACACTCCACTCCTCACCCACACACCCACCCACCCACACACCCCGCTCTCACCCACACACCCACCCACACCTCTCACCCACACCTCTCAACCACACCTCTCACCCACACCTCTCACCCCACACACCCACACACCCACCCCACACATCCCCGCACGCTGTGGGTCTGTTTGTTGAGCGAGGTCTCACCACACACAACAGGGCCTGCGGAATGTGATTTATCTTTGGAACTGGAGCTTATGACCCTGTAACGTGTCATTGCCAAAGCTCGCTCAGGCGAACTGGGGAGACACTAAACTAAACGGGCATCCAAGTGAACCTGAAAAAAACCACAGTTTTGAATGATTCTAACCAAGATTGAAAGCGTTAATGGATCAGCTGTGTTTCTACGTCCGTGTCTCTGCCTGTAATGGGACGGGGCTCAATGTCCGTGTGTAACTCTTATCCAAAAGGAACGAAATTGTGATGTAAAGTTGTGTTGCCATGAAGGACTTTACTCTTGAAAACTGGATAAAACTCATCAAAGGCTTTCCCAAAACGTCGAGACATGAACCAGAACAAAAAGTAATTAATTTGGAAATACGCAAACAGATTGTGCCCCTATAGCTGTCTGCCCTTCGGCTTCTCCATGGCTAATTATGTCACAATCCGTGCGCATGCAGGATGTTTCCTCTCTATTATTTAAAGGCCGAGTCAAAATATTGGTTGGCAGAGCGAGCGGATTTAACCACCTGTCCTTAAACTTATGATTGTTGCTTAACATCGCCATGTTATCGAGCCGAGTCAAGTTCTCCCCGTATATATTTCAAGCCAGGACAACCGACCGAGATATTACAAAATAAAATCTGTCACCTTCAAAATACGGATGCCAAGGCGAGGAGTCATCCAGTCACCCGATAAAATCCCAGAAACCAGCTGGCAGGAGATCAGCGTTCCCCAAACTGGCGTCTCCCAAGCGTTTGGCAGCTTGATGGAAAAGGCATGAGACGGTGGATCACGGCGACTGGAGTCAGGCGGTCTGCAGTGCGATGCCAGCTACTAGGCAATCACACTCCACCACTAGGCAATCTCACTCGGCAATGTCACTCCACCACGAGGCAATGTCACTCCACCATGAGGCAATCGCACTCCACCACGAGGCAATCGCACTCCACCACGAGGTAATGTCACTCCACCACGAGGCAATGTCACTCCACCACGAGGCAATCGCACTCCACCACGAGGCAATGTCACTCCACCACGAGGCAATGTCACTCCACCAC